>CM067372.1:131278583-131357122 GCA_034401795.1 Chaetoderma sp. LZ-2023a
AACCCTTATTGTGTCAACTCGTGGTTTATAATGGTAAAAGCGACCAATACTTCCTCTGCAATTGTCTTGAAGAATGTCTATTTGCAGGCTAATAGAAGATTATTTCTGACAGGGTTGGAAAAAAAATCTGGATTTTTCCAAAAAATCCGATTTTTTCGATTTAATCGGATTTTTTCGATTTTTATGATTTTATGATTCTTTTTATTAGAACTATAACAAAATCATGAACCCATGTTCGGAACTAAGAGAATATAATCACTCTAAACAATCTTGACCTTATTTATACTATTAAAATATATTATAACAATAAGCATCCCAGAATTTGTTCTTGTTGGCCTTAAGACATTTTTATACACCGCCAAAAAATTTGACGGGGTATTATGCAATGGCCACCGGCGGCCATCTTGAAAATTGGTTTCTGGATGATAACTCAGTTACCGTTTGTCGGATCGCATTGAAACGTCATGGAGTGGTTGGAGCAGGACTGGGGAAGAAACCTATCGAAATTGACAACGATCGGAAATCCAAGATGGCCGCCAGCCACCGGTAACCATCTTGAAAATTGGTTTCTGGATTATAACTCCGTTACCGTTTATCGGATCGCTTTGAAACTTCATAGAATGGTTGGACTAAGTCTGCGGAAGGAAGAAACCTATCGAAATCGATGCTGATCCAAAATCCAAGATGGCCGCCAGCCACAGGCGGCCATCTTGAAAATTGGTTTCCGGATGATAACTCCGTTACCGTTTATCGGATCGCTTTGAAACTTCATAGAGTGGTTGGACTAGATCTGGAGAAGAAAGCTATCAAAATTGCAATGATCCGAAATCCAAGATGGCCACCGGTGGCCATCTTGAAAATTGATTTCCATATGATAACTCAGTTATCGTTTATCGGATCGCTATGAAACTTTATGGAGTGGTTGGACTACCTCTGGGGAAGAAACCAATTGAAAGAAACCAATTGAAATTGACTATGATCCGAAATCCAAGATGGCCGCCAGCCACCGGCGACCATATTGAAAATTGTTTTCCGGATGATAACTCTGTTACCGTTTACTGGATTGCTTTGAAACTTAATAGGGTGGTTGGACTAACACCCGGGAAGAAATTTATCGAAATAGAGGATGGTCCGAAATCCGTTTATAATTGGAGACATGAATATTGATGTGAGTCAACCTTCACAAAGAAAGATAATCTTCTTGCAATGACGGAGAGGCTTGGTTATCAACAGTTGATATATGAGCCGACAACTGACATGGGATCTTCCCTTGATTTGATTTTCACCAACATCTCCCAAGAACATATTGAAGCTGGAACCCTAGAAGTTTACTATTCAGATCACAAAGTCGTCTGGGCTGTTGTCTGATTTCAAGAGGTAGTGTATGTATGCACTACTCTCAATCTTCTGTAATAACAAAATCTGGTTTCTGATGAAATTTGGACCACTTGAACTATGCACGACTCTGAGGATGTGCTGACGTGCTGAAACATCCGATGATGAAGAACAGTCAACTGACAAGGAGCTGGTTGCATCTACACAATGTCTTACAATTCGTAGAAGAAAGAGCTAAGTGTGGTTCATCTATCGTTCGTTCGTTCGTTCGTTCGTTCGTTGATTGATTGATTGATTGATTGATTGATTGATTCATTCATTCATTCATTCATTCATTCATTCATTCATTCATTCATTCATTCATCTATCCACCCATCTATCCAACAAATCTGTTTGTAAAGTGAATTCAAACAAGGTGCTGGATTTAAACTAATCCTTTATGGAAGCATACTTGTGTGACTAGCTTTCATTCCTGCATTCAGACATTTGATTGGTCAATTTGATCAGCCATCTTATAGACCAGTTTCAGAATGATAACTCTTGCTATGATGTGTCGGAAAAGTTTCCTGTGACATTATATATATTCTACTGAACGGGTCAAGGCAATTGACCACATTTCTAATAAACATTGCCTACACTACCGTGACCATGTTTTGTCTACACTTGATGTGCTACAGTTTATCCGTCTTAATATTTTGTGGATAAAATTTGATAAGGCTGTATAACTCTGGACATGGTATAAACTATTTTGAATACAATTTAACTGAATGTAGTCGGCAATAACTGTCGGTCAAATTTGTTTCAAAATATTCAGCTGGTCTAGATTTATTATTGTCTAGTGAAATTATTGTCTTTAAGTGGCTGGCAGCAGTCGAAGTCAAGTCAGTTAAAAATAAATATCCACACAACTGTTATAAATAATATTGGTATGTGCTGTGTTTACGCATCAAATAACAACTAAGGAAAGTTTCCACTAACTGTACTGATAGAAATAAACATTCTTAGTTCTTATATTAGCATAGTATTGTATAACCAGGCCTATTAACTATCTGAAACAATAGCTACAATAACTTTTAACAAATTAAAAGGAGGCGGAAAAAATCGAAAAAATAAAATAAAATTTTCAGCTTGATTTAATCGTTGATTTAATCATATGATTTAATCGATTTGATTAAATCAAAACAAGCATGATTTTTGGAAATGTACCACTGGAATGACTGGCTCGGTTACCAGTAATCTTCTCTTGGCCTGCAAATGGACACTGACTAAACCAAAATTTAGATTTTCTTGACCATTAACCATTTAATCGTCAAACCGGTCCAAAACACCTCTTTAAAACGACTTTTCTAAATTCCAGTTATAAACTTGCAAAATACCCAGTCTTCTCTTAGCCAGCAAATGGTCTTTTACTGAGCAAAAATTTCAATTTGCTTGAAAACTATTGACAAATTAAAGGCTTAGTTGATAAAAGTTGCCGTTTGAGCGCATATGAGGCGCGAGTGACACACGAGTTAACGCAACATTCATCGAATGCTGAATGAGACATAGATAGCGCTCGATTTTGGATTACGTCCTAGTCTACGTAGTCCTCGCGATCAGGTTTGAATGTATATTATATGTTTGATTGTTGAAGAAAATCCTTTCAAATCTTTACCGGTATCTTCACACGCATGTTATGCACCTCTTCACAGGTGGGTGGCTGGCGACTGGGGTTCCTGTTCAAAATCGTGTGGGAATGGCGGCAAAGAGACACGTCGTCTAGTATGTAAACGCATAAACGAAGATAACATTGTTTCGAGCGTTTCCAAGAAGGCTTGTGACGAAGCAAGCAGGCCGAACGTCACACGGGACTGCCAGGAGTGGATTCCATGTCCCGGGAAATGGGTCACCACCAGCTGGTCAAAAGTAAGCATGCAAGACTAATCAACAATGAACATCTTTCTCTATGCTTATCTCCACGTGTTTAAAGAAAGTCGGTATTATGCCACGCAGCCCGCGTGCCTGTGTGGAAAATCGATTGTAACACAACTCCTCCGAAACCATTTGACTGAATTCAACAACATTTGGTCTGTGAGTTACCCATATCAGTATGAAGTGCAAGAGGACATTAAATTTGGATCCGCCACAGTTATGTTGTCAAAAGGTCAAAAATTTATTGTGACGTAACTTCCTCGATACCGCTAGATGGAATTCAACCAACGTTAGTATGTGAGCTACCCATATGATTCCAGAGTGCAAAATGACATTTCCATTTGGATCCGCCCCCCCCCCCACACCAGGGTGATGGGGTGGGGCGGCGGCTCGGGTAGATCACAAGGCCAAAGCCATGAACGTGCGGATTGCAATGATGACCGATCAATTTAGTTGTTTTTGAGATGATATCAAGTTTTGAATGGGAAAGAGGATATTTTCTTTTAATCCGATATCCAGTTACAACAAAGTTTACTACCGGGGTAGGGGGTGGGAGGGTGTGTGTGGGGGGTGGGGTGGGGAGGGGTGGGTGTTGGGGGGGGGGGGGGGGTGGGGTGTAGAGAGATGGGTTAAGCAATAAGTGCGTACTAAGTTTCCCTAGCCAAATAATACAACTTTAGTATAGGTCAATAAAACAAATATAGCAGTCATTTTCCAAGGACTAAGAGTTAAGACAATGGCCCTTTCTTGTAGGCTGACGGCAGAATCAATGACGTCATGAATGACGTAGATAAGTTCGTCACGAACGCTTAATCGATGACGTACTAAGCGCTGCTGTACGTATGTCTTTACTATTTGATAAAAATGCTGTTGAATATATGTTGCAACAGCACCCAGTCAAATTAGTTTCAAAATATTCAAAATCTTACCTGTATAGTTTTCTGGAAATGTGTAATCATGGAATTCAGGGATCGAGTGATCCCAGCATGGGCGAAGTGTTGGTGGAGCTTAGTTAGGGATGGGCGGGGCATAGCTAAAACTGGATTTTTAAATCTCCAAACTCACTCATTCGAAAATGAATGCACTGTTTATTTTATTTACCGTTATTAAAACAAATCAAAGGCGTTGAGTGTTTTGAATCGTAAGAGTTAGAACAAATCAAGGCGGTGCTAAATGTTTTGTATCATTTTGATAGAGTACGATATCTGCTGGTCAGTACCCCGGACTAGCTTCTCTATCAAACAAATAAAACATTTCACATTTCACATTTCACAAGCAATACGCACCCCTCTGACATTCCTCGCTTCAATCTAAACATTTGCGCTATGCCGAGAATATCTCGCTCTCGTTAGTGTAGGAGATCTCGCGAGATCACGAATGTTCTCGCCTGTGCATTTCCGATGACATCCACCACTTGTCCGACGTCAATGTCTACGGAGTGGCGTAAATGCACGAAAGCCAAACTACAGTGACTTTTCTCCACTATATACTTCTTCTAACATATATCTTTATTCTTCTATATCACGAAAACAAACGCTCGACTGATATGACGAACCGTCAACAGGTAAAACAAAAATTTCAAGGAGTAATTTAATGTGTGGGCAGCTGTCATAATCACACGATCTTAAAGGCGAATAAAAACAGACGACGGTCACATCATACCAAACGATGCTTTTGCATATTTTCGAATTCCTTAATAGTAAATGTCGTCACTGAAAGTAATTTTCTTCAATTTCTCTTAAGCATCGCGTAGTGACGTCATCGCCATCGTGAATGATTGTTGTAGTAGTATGACTTCATCGCGGGAGTAGTACTTTGCTGTTGATGGCGTAATAGCTCGCAACAGCTCAATAAAACACCACAATATTAATGCGCTACATGAGAAATACTACCCACGTACCGTTTGTTAAAAATAGAACTTGAATCAGAGTTGATGTCCCGCTTCCTAACTGTATAAAACGCTTTAGTTTCTTATAATCTGGAGTAATCTGAATCCAAGTGGCTGACGAATCACGTGATGACTTCATATCGAGAATTTTATGGCATGTGAAAATTCAGGACACTAACCGAAATCTTAACAATGATCGACTTTGCGAAAATCTTTCAACTTCTTTTTAATGTGTAAAATATGATAAAATCTTTTAATTTTTGTGATTTTTATTGAAATCTAATTCTTGTTTGAGATCCCCTTTAAAGACTATGAGGTTAATAGGTTGACGCAACCCTGTTGAATTCCAATTCTTCTGTCAGTACTTGAGTTCTGTTTATAGTGACAATAGAATTGGAAAAAAGACTGACTCCAGCAAAGGGCAAGAAGGCGCTTTAATTTTGAGGGGTGTCCTGACCCCCTGAACACCGCCCACCCCAACATGGACCTGCACTCGGATATTTTGTGATTGCAGCAATTGTGGCGGCGATGATGATGATGATGATGATCCCATGATGTGGACGACGATGACGGCAGAAGCGGCGGTGGGGTGTGGTGGTAGTGCTGCTGATGATGATGGTGATGATAATGATGATGACGATGATGAGGACGATGACTGCTCGTTGACCTCAGACAGAATCATTAGCTTCTTGTGATTAAAGATAAAGACAATGAACAACAACGACAATGATAATGATCACAATGATAATGATATTTTTGACAACAATGCCATGTTTCGTTTTTATCATATTTCTTATACTATTTGTAGTGTTCGTCATCCTGTGGATCGGGTGTTCAGGTACGGCATGTATTTTGTAGTCACCCGGAGGATGGTAACTACTACAGCTGTGACGGACAGCTACCGGAAAACTCGCGCACATGTCGTTCGAGAACCTGTCCGGGTAAATACATTCTGTGATGATGCATGGGTAGTAGTAGAAATGGGTTGGGCAACACCTTCCATAGTGTGAGTCCTTCAAAATCGTTGATAGGCCGCACAGGTACGCGTTTGGATCCTTGGCAGCTGATTTGACGATAACTGCTGCACACTGACCAATCGTCGATTCAGACATTGATCCAAATGGCTAATTTGCTATTTTATTTCTGATCAAGAACTTGTGAGATGTGCTTGTCGATTCAAAACCATTTTTGAATCGACAGCTACAGAAATGGATCTTTCCCGTTTTAGCCATTCCCCGCCCATCACTAACTAAGCTCCACCCACACTTCGCCGTGTTGAGATTGATCAATCCCCGAATGCCATGACTATGAATTTCCTGAAAACTATACAGTTAAGTTGCTAAGTATTTTGTAACAAATTTGAACGTGTGTTGTTGTTGCCTATGGCACCAACAGCGTCCAGTCAAATTAGTTTCCAAAATATTCCGTCTTCAATTATGCGTTTGTGACATACTTATTTACGTCATTCATGATGTCATAATGACGTCATTGATTGTGATGTCATTCTATACGTCAGATAATTGATTATGATGTTATATGATGGATGGATACAGCGGAGAGGTCCATTACCGAAGTGTTTACGCTTTGATTATGTAAACAAGTAAACATGCTACAGACGCTACACTAACTTCGATGACACCACTACTTATTATTGGGTCAGTTTAACGCTCACCGGAACCTGTTAAGATCAAAGAATTGTGGGAAGTTGTCTCGATACTAAATATGATGACTAGAGTAACTAAGTGTGTGCCTACACTGTTAGGGTCATGCCTGTATGATGTGAATAGTTTTTAAAAGCAAGATTTTTTATCACGCATAATGACGGAAGTAGATTTTAGCATGGCATCAAAAATAAAAAATATTAAATGTTTTGGCCATACAAATTCTGGAATTTTTCACTTGAAACTTTGTTTTTGCCCCATAATAGTATATGACTACAGTGACATTACGTTTTTTAAAGGATAACTAACCTCATCTCTTGATAGCTATTGATTACTGTATTCTGCGGCTGTAGTAGTAGTAGTAGTAGTAGTAGTAGTAGTAGTAGTAGTAGTAGTAGTAGTAGTAGTAGTAGTGGTGGTGGTGGTGGTGGTGGTGGTGGTGGTGGTGGTAGTGGTAGTGGTAGTAGTAGTAGTAGTAGTAGTAGTAGTAGTAGTAGTAGTAGTAGTAGTAGTAGTAGTAGTAGAAACATCCTACAGCTGCAATCAGTCCTTCTTCGCTTTTGCCCACCATGTCTTGTCCTCAGCCGAAATCCTTAGCTTCCTCAGGTCCATTCTTGACTTGAGTGTACCGAGTCCTGCTTTCTTTAGGTCACCTCGTAGCATGCTTAGCAGATTTATGCATTGACGTCCTCTCCTGGCTTTGCATTAGCTCCGAGTAGGGCGAATTCCAAGGCTCTCTGTGCTGGTGTCTCTTCTGGCATCCTTAGCATATGGCCAAACATGGGCCATCTTTGCTGGGCGACTTTTACAGACAGCCGCGATGTATTACACATCTTATATAGTGCATCGGTTGGAAATTGTGCTGTCTGGCTTGCCCTGTAGGTGTGGCTTAGAACACACCTTCCGTATCCTCTGCGTGTCGTAAGAGGCGACTAAAGGAGGTAAGGGTGAGATAACCCTGACAGAAACCTCGAGTGCTGAAGACGGAGGTTCCAGGCCGCACGGCGCACTCTAATAAACCATGGATCCACGCACTTAATGCTTATGATCATGTCGATAGTCACTTACAGGACTGGCGGTATGATCAGAGAACGAAAAGAAGAAGAATGCTGTCTGGCCATCGATGTCGATGTCCAGTGATGGTGCGTAGGTGTTTGCAGTGGCAGGCATCGAGTTTGCGTAGAGCTGCCTTTGGAGCTGCCCAGCTGTTACAGTTATACAGCATCAAGGATACGCAGGTTGCATTGTATAAACGTATCCTCTTTATCAAGGGAATCTTTGATCTACGAATCCATAGCGTCTAGAAGGACTGGAAAGCTACGTTCCCCATGACGCAGCGTGCAGAAACGTCAGCAGTACTGAAAAGCAGTGAGCCCAGGATTTTACTTTTCCTCTATGGTTCGCCGCCACGAAGTGAGTCATCATTTTCTATAGTTTTATGATTTGTCTATAGGTACATGTGGGTGAACTCTGTTTTGGATTCATTCATAAAGAGATTGTCAATTTTTAGTTTGCTTGCAGCTATTGGGAGAAGTTCGTCAAGGGGTTTCTTTTCCTCGTCTATGAAGTCCACATCATCGGCATATTCCATCTCTAGCAGCATGCCCAGTATTTACACTGGGGGTGGGGGGGGGGGGAGAGGTTGGTCTTGTGGAACTTTCCCGCACAGATATCAATGTGGCAGCAAGGTAGCAGGTAAAAAGCACCGGAGATAGCCCATCTCCCTGTGGGGAGCCGATTGATGTCTCAAACTCTACAGACTTCACTGACTTGACTCGTACTCTCAGCTTGGTGTCTGCAAGTAGTAGTCTGACTAGTCGTAGCTCATCTTCATTGCAACCGGCCTGGCGTAGTACATCTAGGATGTTTGAGAGTTTTTGAGCGTTTAATTGTGTCAAAGGCTCGTGACATGTCAGTGACCGTTTTGTGGAAGTCCCAGTGTTTGGACATGACTACCGACACAAGCATGCGTTGAGACCATACACTGTCTGCGCAGCTGTGTCCACGTTTGAAGCCACTTTGACATGATCCAGTGAAGTAATCGATCTTGTCTCGGATGCGGCATAGAGTAACATTGGATAGGATTTTCCGTATGCTGTTGAGGAGCACAATGGGCTGCAGATTGACGGGGTGCCTGGGTGGCTTCTTGGGCTTGGGTAGTGCGATAAGGGTGCCTTGGCCTACAGCGTCGATGGGAAGGTGGTGCATAAAAGCTGAATTGATTAGGCGCGTGATCGGTTTTGAGTTAATGTCACTTGCATATTTGAATAGTTCATTGCTCATGCCATCGGGTCCAGATGCACGTCCATTTTTCAGGGCTTTAAGTGCCTTCTCCACTTCTGCTGTTTTAATTGGTGTTAGTAATGGCCTGGGATCTCCTGAGAATTGGTGCAAGGGCTCATCATCGTTGTCAGTAAACTGTTCCTTGAACCATTCTTGGATCGCCTGGGCTTTTCCCTGGTCAGTCCTGATAAAGTGTCCTTCAGATTTGTGTACAGTGAGTGGTGGCATGTAGTCAGTAACTCTCAGGGCTCGGGCTGCCCGAAACATTTTGTGACAGCCATCCGTGGCAGTGATTTCATCTGCTAGGGAGTCTGCTAGTTGAATAGCAAGATCTTTTAAGCATTCGCTAATGTGGCGCTGAATAATATTGCGCTCCTGGCGCAGTTTGGTGCGGTCTTCACCTTGGCCACTTTGATAGATGCGCAGCCATAACGCTTTTTGCTCTGCTGACAGTTTTACTACTAGAGGGTCGCCAGTATACCTAGTTTGGTTGTTTTAAGAACACCTATGGTGTTGGTAGTGGATGATTCTATAGATTGCAGTATTTTGGGTAGGGCTTCGTTTGCATCGGAGCTGACATCGATGTTAGCTATCTGCTCCCCGAGCGCTTTTTTGTATGACATTTGAGTGCCATTGTCGCTGACGAGTTTGAGTAGGTTGTAGGTGGCTCTACCCTCTTGTCTGGTATGGTGTTTATATATTAGGTAGAGATCGTTCATCTGAAGACGTGTAATGACTGGCTTATGGTCAGAATTGGGGTCTGTGCCTCCATACGAACGAGCGTTCCGGAGTAAGGGTTTTGCTTCTGTCTTGCATAGTATGAAGTCTATTTGGTCGAAGACAGCTTTTATAGCCAAGTCCTGAACTTTTGTCCGCAATTCCGAGTTTACCCAGCTTGGAGTTGAAATCGCCACACACGAACAGTTGCCATCTAGTGGGATTGTTATGGCGGAGCTCAGTTCTGCACAGAAGGAATCTAATATTGCTGGATTCTCTTTGACTTTTTCGGTAGTTGGGCCATATGCGTTGACAATTCGACACTTAGTGGTGGTGTGTTTTCGCGTATGTATAGCCAGGTCGATGAATGCAATAGCTATTCAGGTGATCTAATATGCCACTCATAACTATGCGGGTAATTACAACCTTTTTATCATGCCGCTAAAGACAAATATTCAGGCTTTAGTAGATAAATGTTGGTACCTTTCTACAGCGTTTGATGGCTGTCATGATTTACATTTCAACCAATCAGAAAAATCCTAGCGTGCCCGCCTCGGTATATACGCTCTGGCATGGAGGTGCCAGCTATAGTTTGGCAATTCCGTATATAAGCAAACATACAGGTGAGCTGTTAAATATTTTGAAACTAATTTGACTGGAAGTTGTTGTTGCCTCAAACGGGATAAGTATTACATAATAAATAATGCAATGCATTGGCACTTGCATGACATCACACACTGTCGCTTGAGGAGACAAAATGGTGACGATCACTATTCAACATTTACGCGATATTACAAAGCAGATAATTGTGATACAGATAAGGGAATGTGACAGGATATGAATGATATGGAATCTATAAACCATAATCTATCGGTGCAATGCAACATTTGAGATGAGATTAGCATCTCTTTCAAAATTACCTTTATTGTTAGCGTACAACAAATCCGTTTTCTATTTTTAGCTCGGGAAAGCAGCATGTGCAAAGGCGACAAATCAAGATTGTGTAAAATCGGAGCTACTGCTAAGACGTGTAAATACGCCGGATTCCGACAGGTCTGCTGTGAATCATGCGAAAAATATCGTCGAGTCTAAACCATGAGTGGTTTCTCTCCATTCGGTTTGTGGTCATGGCTGTTATACATTCTGCAAACCGCAGCACCAGCTTTCAAAAACACAGGTTTCAAACTGAATATCAATCTCCATATACCGTGAGGTGTTGAGTAGTTTAGGAACCTACTGGCAAATTAAAGATTGTTCGTTGTATTATTCTACTAACTACGACTTCAATAATCAAACGACTACATTAAGCATCGTTATACGGCGTTATCTTTTGCCAGATTAGTTGAAATTTCAGAATTTTAAAACCAATTCTCTCGCAACGGTTTATCGTCCAATACCAGCGCAGGGCTGCCAAGTTCAGTTGTGATAGTTCATTCCTGAAGCTGTCAGACAGCGGTTTGAAAATTAAATGTTCTGTGAGAGTGACGATATTCCCTTCATTCAGAGTGATAAACAACACCCTTGTTAGCACACATGGCCTGAAATGCCAAGTGGGCTTATGCCATGGCGACCGTCCACCGTGCGTCCATCCATCGTCCGTCCGTCGTCCATCAACATTTGCTTTAAACGACTTCTTCTCAAGAACCACTGGGCAGATTTCAATTATATTTGGCAGGGCGCACCCTTACGGTATAGAGATTCAAGTTTGTTCAAACGAAGCCGATCAGCCAATTTGGTCGGTTGTCATCGTGGATTGTGGCCGATTTTTTTTAATGTCTTTAAAAATCTTCACCGAAACTGCTTGGTGGATCGATTCAGAACTCATGAAGTATCATCTAGGGCAAGAGTTGAACTAAGTTTGTTCAAGGGAACTTGATTGACCAAATAGTTCGGTGGACATCTTGGATGACCTAGTTTTCGCGAAAATGACTTCTCCAGAACCGCGAAAGGGATCACGCCGAAATATGGGATATATGCTTAGGGACCAAGGGCCATTAAAGTTTGTTCAAGAGAAGTTGATCCGTCAAAAACATGACCGCCATTGGCCACTCAAAATGTAGCCTGGTTGGTGGCCATATTGGATTTTTTTATTTTGATGGATTTTGAGGCCGAAATTGTTTTTATATGTGTTTTGGGGTATTCTGATTTCAAATTTGCCATTTTCGAAACTGTCGGATAAGCGGTTTGGCGGCCATCTTGGATCATTTTCCCGCCAAAAGTTCAAATACAAATGCAATGGGAAATTTAAAATGCCTTTTTTCCGATAACCACTGAACCGATTTCAATTATATTTGGCATGAACAACCCTCAGGGCATAGAGTCATTTGAGCATATTCAAATTTGTTCAAATGAACCCGATCGGCCAAATTGGCCTGCGCCCATCTTGAATTTTGGTGATTTTTAGAAATATCTTTAAGTCTTCTCCGAAACCGCTTGAAGCATCGATTCAAAATCCATGAAATATTATCTAGGGTAAGAGCTGGACCAAGTTTGTTCAAGGGAACTGGATTCGCCGAATAGTTCGGTGGCCATCTTGGATGACCTAGTTTTCGCGAAAACGACTTCTTCTCCAGAACCAATAAACGGATCGAGCCGAAATTTAGCAAATATAATTAGAGACTAAGGGCCATTAAAGTTTGTTCCAAGGAAGTTGATCCGTAAAAAAACATGGCCCGCGTGGGCCAATCCAAATGCAGCGTGTTTGGCGGCCATATTTGATTTTTTTATTTGATGGATTTTGAGGCCGAAATTGTTTTTATATATGTATTTGAGTATGCTGATTTTAAATTTACCACTTTCGAAACTGTGGGATAAACGGATTGTCGCCATCTTGGATTGTTTTCCCGCCAAAAGCTCCCATACTAAAGCAATGGTAAATTTAAAATGCCCTCTTCTCAAGAACCACTAGACCAATTTCAAGTATATTTGGCAGGAAGCATTCTTAGGCCATAGAGATCTATGTTTGTTCAAACAAAGTCGATCGGCCAATTTGGCCGGCCGCCATCTTGGATTTCTCCAAACCCGCTTGTACGATGGATTTCAAACTCATGAATTATCAGTTCGGGTAAGACCTGAACCAAGTTTGTTCAAGGGAACATGATTGGCCAAATGGTTCGCCAAATGGAATACCCCTGGACGAGTCGGGACAAAATTTGTGAGATATAATTAGGGACTAAAGGCCATTAGAGTTTGTTCCACGGAGATATGTCAAAACAACATGTTCGCCATGAGTCAATCAAAATTTAGCTTTTTTGGTGGACATCTGATATTTTCTGTAAATTTGTGAGAAAATCATAAAAAGGCAACTTATTGACCACTGGGCCAATTTTAATAAAACTTGGCTAAACCGTCTTCACAGAAATTTGATTGGTAAATTTTTTCAGTGGTCACCTCGTTTTGTTTGGTAGTGCCAGTGGCCATTAACTGCAGGTGATCGATACATGCCCCTTGGTCCTCTTGTTTTGCTTTAAATAAGTTTGCCTTAATTCACACATCAATTTAAGAAAACCAGAACTTGAGAACAATGTTGATTAGATTACTATATGTTTGGTCACTTCAGTCTACTTTCAGTAGATGGATTCATTTCTAGCTATGCCCCGCCCATTTCTAGCTTAGCACTTTGCACTTTTTGATCGTGTTGGACTCGATTTATATACCTTGAATCCTAAATCCCCATAACCCTGATTTCAAGGTAATGGACCTTTATAGTTTATCTATCAATCATATAGTGTCATAATCAACTACATGTCGTGTAGGATGACGTCATAATCAATGGCATCGTGAATGACGTAGATAAGTTCGTCACGAACGCTTAATTGATGACTGACTAAGAGTTGTTGTACGAATTGTAGGCCATATGTCTTTACTATGACATGCTGTTGAATATTTTGAAACTAATTTGCCCGGGCGCTGTTGCTGCCTATAGCGCTGTATTGACCTGTTGCTGACCGTATAATACGACCACGGCAGTCAAAGATTTTAATTATGGTTGGTAATTTGTATGTCCGGTGCTTATATCAGCATGGAGCCGATGTGTCAGACATTTATCATATTCCGAAATAATCTTCAGAAGATCTAAGCAAGTGGTTCTGTTGGCACCAGGCTGATTTCATAATTTTTTACGCGTTACTACCAGTGGGGGAGGGAGGGGGTGGAGTGGGCTAACCTAAGAATTTGTGGGATTTGGCCACGTCAAATTTATAGGTATGACACCCCAATGGACCTCAGTTTACCCATCCATCGTATGACGTCATAAACAACTGCGTGACGGGTAGGATAACGTCACAATCAATTACGACATGAATGACGTAGCTTAGTTCGTCACGAACGCTTAAGTGATGACTGACTAAGCGTTGTTGTACGAATTGTATGTCTTTTCTATTTGATAAAAATAATGTTGAATATTTTGAAACTAATTTGACTGGGCGCTGTTGCTGCCATAAGCAACAGTCCAGTCAATTTAGTTTCAAAATATTCAACAGCTTACCTGCTGGTGGAAATTGATAGTCAGGGAGTTCAGGGATCAACGGATCCCAACACAGGCGAAGTATGGGTGGCGCTTAGCTAGAGATGGGTGGGGCATAACTAAAACTGGAAGGTCCATTGTTAACTTGACCCCAGGTCTCCAGGGATCCACATCTCCAATTTGAGGTGTTTTGGCAAATAGGATCCCCGTGTTAGAGCGCTTGTTTCACTACCAATAGCTCGACCCTGACTAAATGTCAATCGATAATGATTACCATTCCAAAATATGTACGGGGGGGGGGGGGGGGAGGGGGAGGGGCACTAAGGTTTGTAAAGCGGTATTGAACTATGTTTCAAAATGCACCATTAAAAGGCAAAATGACTTAACAAATACGCTAAGCGTCGGTCCACCTGTAACAAATGTCTTAGCATAATATATTAGTCTGTCAATCAAACTGCAGGCTACATATAATTATTTAATTATTTAATATATTAGCATTTTAGCTCACCTGACCTGAAAGGCCAAGGGAGCTTATGACATGGCGACCGTCCGTCGTGTGTCCGTGGTCCGTCCAGGGTCCGTCCGTCGTCCGTCCCTCCATCAACTTTTCCTTTAAACGACTTCTTCTCAAGAACCACTGGGTGGATTTCAGTTATATTTTGCAGGAAGCATCCTTAGGTCATAGGGATCCAAGTTTGTTCAAGCGAAGCCGATCGGCCAATTTGGCCGACGGCCATCTTGGATTTTTGCCGATTTTAGGAAACTTTTTTAAAAATCGTCTCCGAAACTGCTTGGGGATTGATGGAAATGTCATGAAATATGATCTAGGGTAAGAGCTGAACCAAGTTTGTTCAAAGGAACTTGATTGGTCAAATGGTTCGGCAGCCATCTTGGTTGACCCCGTTTTAGCAAAAACGACGTCGTCTCCAGAACCGCTGAAGGGATCGGGTCGAAATTTGGCATATATGATTAGGGACTATGGGCCATTAAAGTTTGTTCAAGGGAAGTTGATCCGTTAAAAAAAATGTGCCCGCCGTGGGCCAATCAATATGGAGCGTGTTTGGCGGCCTTATTGCATTTTCTTTTATTTGATTGATTTTGAGGCCGAAATTGGTTTGATATATGTTTTGGGTATTCTGAGCTCAAATTTGCCATTTTTGAAACTGTCTGATAAACGGCTTGGCCGCCATCTTGGATTATTTTCCCGCCAAAGGCTCCCATACTAAAGCAATGGGAAGTTTAAAATGTCTTCTCGAGAACTGCAAGGCCGATTTCAATTATATTTGGCAAGAACCATCCTTAGGGAATAGAGATCCAAGTTTGTTCAAATGA
Organism: Chaetoderma sp. LZ-2023a; assembly: GCA_034401795.1. Classification (NCBI taxonomy): domain Eukaryota; kingdom Metazoa; phylum Mollusca; class Caudofoveata; order Chaetodermatida; family Chaetodermatidae; genus Chaetoderma; species Chaetoderma sp. LZ-2023a. The sequence goes on from CM067372.1 coordinate 131,294,176, forward strand.
ACCCGATCGGCCAATTTGGCCGGCGGCCATCTTGGATTTCAGCCGCTTTTAGGAAACGTCTTTAAAAATCTTCTTTTCCGAAACCACTAGGGGAATCGATTCAAAACTCATGAAACATCATCTAGGGCAAGAGGTAATCCAAGTTTATTCAAAAGGACTTATTGACCAAATGGTGCGGCGGCCATCTTGGATGGCCTAGTTTTCCCGAAAGCGACTTCTCTAGAACCACTGAAGTGATCAGGCCGAAATTGAGAAGATATGATTAGAGACTAAGGGTCATTAAAGTTTGTTCACGGGAAGGTAATCCGTCAAATGACATGGCCGCCGTGTACCAATGAAAATGTAGCATGCTTGGTGGCCATATTGGATTTTTTATTTGATGGATTTTGAGGCCGAAATTTGGTTTATTAATGTTTGTGGGTGTTCTGATTTCATATTTGCCATTTATATTTTTATTTAAACTATCAGATAACCGGTTTGGCAGCCATCGTGGATCTTTTTCCTGCCAAAAACTCCCATATTAAAGCAATGGGAAATTTAAAATGTCTTCTCAAGAACCACTGGACCGACTTAAAGTAAATTTGGCAGGACGCATTCTTAGGGCATAGAGGTACATGTTTGTTTAAAAAAGCTGATCGGCCAATTTGGTTGGCGACTATCTTGGATTTTGGTCGATTTTCAAAAATGTCTAAGAATCTTCTTGAGGGATCAATTCAAAATGCATGAAATATCATCTAGGGCAAGAGCTGCACCAAGTTTGTTCAAGGGAACTTGATTGGCCAAATGGTTTGGCGGCCATCTTGGATAACACATTTTTTGCCAAAACAACTCCAGAACCACCGAACGGATTGGGCCGCAATCTGGGAGATATGATTAGGCACTGAGTGCCGTTAAAGTTTGTTCAAGGGAAGGGCTACGTCAGAAACATGGCCGCAGTGGACCAATCAAAATGTAGCGTGTCTTTCGCGGCGATACTGGACTTTCAAAAATGTCCACAAACTCATTTAAAAGACTGCTAAACCACCGACCAACAATTTGGACAAAAAGGTATAGTGCTCTAGGTGACCGACATATGCCCATTGAGCCTCTTATCATAATTGTTCCCTATTCGTACTGTGTGTCTTGTAATCTGTATTATGTCTGTGTAACCTTCATGTTTGGCTATATCTTCATGTAAAAGATGTTGTGCCAATGATTAATCTGAATCTGTATTATAAAATGGACCTTTCCATTTTTAGCTATGCCCCGCCCATCACTAGCTAAGCTCCACCCACACCTCGCCGTGTTGGGATTGATCGATCCCCAAATGCCCTAGCTATCAATTTCTTGAAAACTATACAGGGAAGCTGTTGAATATTTTGTAACTAATTTGACTGGGTGCTATTGCTGCCTATGGCAGCAACAGCGCCCAGTCAAATTAGTTACAAAATATTCAACAGAATATTTATTAAATAGTAAAAGCAAACAATTTGTACAACAACGCATAGACCGTCTTCAAATATGCGTTCGTGACGTACTTATCGACATCATTCATGACGTCATTCTTTATGATGTCATTCTACACATCGCCCGCAGCTCATGATGACGTCATATGATGGGTGGGTACTCTGGAAAGGTGAATTGAATCTGAGTTCAACGATAATGATACATGTATCATACAGATAGACAATATGACTGAGGCGTGCACATGGGCACGCAATCACCACTCAAAAACAAATATAAGGTTAGAATGTTTATTGTTAAATTTGGGGAATTTATATAAAATAAAAAACAGTAATTTTATATATGTATAGATACATTTATGTACAATATTTTGACGATCAATGACTTATTGCGTTATTGAGCATACGTGTTAATTTCAAACAATAATATGTTTGTTATACACCTGTTAATATACACTCGCTGAATATATAAATGTAATAATAAAATACTTAGCCTAATCACCGTAAAATTTCTGAAAATTAAATTGCTTAAATTGCATACTTTTAGAGGTTTAAACTGTGAACCTATATGTAATGAAACGAAATAAATCTTAACATATGGCGGTTTCATTACGTATAAATTAATATAATTTTTTTAAGTTCGGATTACGAATTAGGGACTCGCGCCTCTATTTCAATTTCACAACTTAAATTTTTTATTAATTTATATGAAATGAAATCACCATAAGTTAAGATTAGTTTCGTTTCATTACATTTACTCACATAATTTAAGCCTCGAAATTTATACAATTTTAACAATTTTATTTTCAAGAATTTTGTATATATATATTTATATATATATACTTTGTTGTACATTGCGGCGATCAACTGTCAAATAAAACGTGGACACCTCTCTCGTGTGCCTCCTGTTTATTATCATTTTCAATTAGCTATAGCTTTAGCCACTCTTGTGTCAACTTGTGGTTTATAATGGTAAATCCAGTCAATACTTCCTCTGCAGTTGTCTTGAAAACTGTCCATTTGCAAACCAAGAGAAGACTGTTTTTGAAAATTTACCACTGGAATGACAGTCATTCCAGTAATAAATTTTCAAAAATAATCTTCTCTTGGCCTGCAAATGGACACTGACTAAACAAAAATTAAGATATTCTTGACCATTAACCCTTTAACCGTCAAACGATTTTCCAAAATTCCAGTTACAAACTTACAAAAAAACCAGTCTTCTCTTGACCAGCAATTGATCATTCAGAGCAAAAATTTCAATTTGCGTGGAAACTCATGACAAATTAAACGCTTAATTGATAAACGTCGCCTTTTGAGCGCTTTGAGGCGCGGTCGACACAAGCGAGGTTAAGGACGTATTACTTTGAGATTTGTAATCGAATAGACATCATTTCACAATGTATAAATTAGATAAGACCCTTTTTAAATCAAATTTTGCCATAGATCTCAAAGTATGTTAAAATACATACTTCACTATTGAGTCCAATAAGAAAATGTGCACATAGTTTATTTTCTACAGAAACAAAGTCAGTGACGTGGTTCTTAGATGGAAGGCAGCTTATTTTAAAATGTCCCCACCAGTTAGAAATCAAGAGCTGTTTAACACTTTCACCGACAAATCCACAAATCCCTGAAAAAGTCAGTTATTTTCGATACAAAACTTATTCTGAATATTTTAAAATTAATTTGACAGGAAGCCATTGCTGCCTTTGATATCAACGGCTTCCAGTCAAATTAAATTCAAAATATTCAACACTTTTCCTGTATGCTTTCCTTGAAAACGAGAAATTGGGAATTCATCGGTGAAAGGGTTATGTATGACGAAATACGCTATCTCTAGTTCTCTCTCCCAATTGGCTCATATACTAGAGACAAATTCAAAGGGCCACAACTCTGATCAATAAAAGCATTCTGACCAACTATGGTTTCAGTTTGACAAGAAATGACAGGATGTGCCACCATTAATTGAACACACAATGGACATTTCCAAATTTATCCATCCGTCATATGACGTCATAACCAACTACGTGACGTGTATGATGATGTCATAATCATGGCGCCATGAATGACTCGAAATAGTCTGTCTTTAACGGTTAATAGTCTGATACGCTGTACGAATTGTATGTCTTTGCCATTTATAAACATTCTGTTGAATATTTTGAAACTCATTTGACTGGACAGTGCCCAGTCAAATTAGTCTCAAAATATTTAACAGCTTACCTGTATAGTTTTCTAGAAATTGATAGTCAGGGAGTTCAGGGATCGAGCAATGTGTGGGTGGAGCTTAGCTAGTGATGGGCGGGGCATAGCTAAAACTGGAAAGGTCAATTAGACAGATGTCCGGATGCCGGATTGGATTAGGCGTCGTGGTGGTGGTGGTGGTGGTGGTGGTGGTGGTGCTGCTGCTGCTGCTACTGTTGTGCGTGTGAGCATGAAAGCTTGCATCTGCGGAGCTAGAAAAATGACGGATGCATTACGTAGGCACATCTATCACGTCCATAGAAATTATTACACAATGCATGGGCCAAGAATGGGAGGGGTGGTGGGTGGGTTGTGGTGGCATGCTCCACAGAAAACGCGTTTTAATTGTAGGTAATGTCAGAGGCCATCTCAAGGATTTCCTGAGGTTAATGACCTTTTAGAAACAACCAGTTATTAATTTAAACTATCCAAAATTGTACTGACATTGCTTTTTTTTTTTACTGACTTGTGAAAATGGGTGTGTGGGGTGGGGGTGGGTGGGTGGGTGGGTGGTGATGGTGGTGAGGGAAAGTAGGGGTATGGAGATATGGACCACCAAGCTCCCATATCCCATTTCCATTTCTATTACTAACCCCACCCCTCCACCCAACAATAGATGAATACTGCGTTTCCATTACGTAGCCTACATGTTCTTATAGGCCCTCGTACCATACAACTGGTGAACGGTCACTATATATGTAAAGAAAAAACGAGACTGCTCAAGCATTCTGGCAGAACACTATGTAAAACTATGTACAGTAGTCTAGATGAAAATGCACAGCACTATAAGACAGGCAAACTAATAACACATAATTATATAAATGTAAATATGGCTATAGGTGAGATTCTAAAACATGGCAAGATTTGCTAACAGTTAGGAGACGTGTAAGGACATGCAAATGATATGCTGGTATAACACGTGATATCGCAGCAATGGGCCTTTCCACTTTTAGCTATGCCCCGTTCATCTTTAGCTAAGCTGCACCGGCACCTCGCCGTGTTGGGATCGATCGATCCACGAACTGCTTGACTATCAATTTCCAGAAAACTATACAGGGAACACGTTGGATATTTTGAAACTAATTTGACTGAGGGGGGGGGGGGGGGGGGTTACTGTTGCTGCCACAGCCCTGCCTATGGCAGCAACAACGCCCAGTCAAATTAGTTTCAAAATATTCAACATCATCTTTATTAAATAAATATTACAATTCGTACAACAACGCTTAGTTCGTCATCAATTAACCGTTCGTGACGAACTTATCTACGTCATTCATGACGTCATTGTTTATTACGTCGTCCTTCACGTCACTAGCTGATAATCACGTCATATGATTGATGGATAAACTGCAAAGGTCCATTATGTGGTAAGTGTGTTGATAGATAATAGTTAACCTTTTGGCTACATACGTCAAGGGAGATCACTTTTTTGATTCATAAATAACCATTTATGGGAAAGGAAAAAAGAATTTCGTTTTACAAATTCTGTGTGATATGATAGATTGTTTAAAGAGCTTATTATATCATTGGACCATTTTCAAAAATAGTTTCTTAGCCTCTAGATGTAAATAGTCCGATACCAAGAGTTATCTACTCTTGCACGGCTGATGAGTAGTTTCGCAAGATTGTCTTTCAAAATAGTGGGAATCATTTCTAGCTATGCCCCTCCCATTTCTAGCCATGCCCCTCCCATTTCTAGCTAGGCTCAGCCAACATTGTAAGTGTGTTGGAATCGATTTGAAACTTTGAAAGCTCAATTCCTAGAATCAAAATTTAAAAGTAACTATACGGGTAAGCTGGTGAATATTTTGAAACTAATTTGACTGGATGCTGATAGTGGGTGTCTGTACAGTGTGGGCGCGGCTAGGCCCAGCAGAATATTCTCAGCAGCTACATAACAGAGCTACAACTACAAGCATGTGCGTGCGTGCGTGCGTGCGTGCGTGCGCGCGTGTACTACTTACAAGAGTACCCTGCCGAGCTAAGCCTATTCATGGATTTTATATTTTTGGGCGCTAGTAAAATGGCGGGAAGATGATGACAACCGCATATGAAGGGACGTATTATTTGAACCGTATTTTGTTTGTACCGTCCAGTTTTCTCATCAAGAGAATCATTTAATTAGCGTTATTAACTTTTATATTGATCACAACTCGATGGGATCCCGGTTTTCGTATCGCCACCATCTTGTTTTTTCGGCATTTCATAGGCATCCAGTCTAACTAAATTGAGTCTCCACTCTCCAGCGCTGTGCTATTTTTAACGAAGTGTTATCTATTTTAAGAACATCCTAGAACGTCGAACTTTTTGTCGAACGTCGACATTTGTTTTATTTCGCCGAATACTATCCTCTGCCTGCGCCACCCGGCTGGCGACACCGATGCATAGGCCCTTAAATCCATATACTGCAACACACGCACCCATCTTATTATTTCAACAGCACCAGGTTATGATTCTATGCTCTAATCTCAGGATATTTCGTGTACATACACTAGCTTTTCAGTTCAATTTTTCCTGTTTCCTGATCTATTTACATGGCATTAACTTAATTTATTTCTTCTTGATTTGATAGCATTACTTTTGTTTTTCATCTCACTTTAATATATTTGTTTCAATTTTAGCCTAATTTGCCTTCTAGATTTAATTTCACAGACTTTGCCCTCCTCCAGACCAAAACCCAAGGTATATCTTTACCCGATAAAAGTTACCCCCTCCACACAACTCCACCCTCCCTCCTCCACACAACCAACCCACCCCAACCCAAACAACGTCACTGTACCGCGCGTACTTGCCTTGCAACCGTACATTAGGAGAGAGCAACAAGGCCGAATTCATCCTAAGCAGCAAATTTGTTTTTGTTTATTTCAGTTTTCAAAATATTAATTATATCTATGTGACACGGGGCCTATGGATGAACTTCCGATCGTATCCGGGAAAAACCCACACACAAAAGACTAGATGCTGCTGCTGACATAGGCAGCAACAGCCTCCAGTTAAATTAGGTTCAAAATATTCATCAGAATGTTTACTAAATTGTTTATTCATCAAAGATATAACAATTCGTACGGTACATTTTCTTAACTGAATTTTCGATTTTTGTGACGCTGCTACATCATTTTGATTGTGACGTCATAATGCATGTGACGCAATTGAGTATGACGTCATATACTTGAGCGACAGGCAAATCGGATACCTCCATTGGAATCAGATAAGAGACAAAATCTGTACATTTCTGAGCAAAAATAGTAAAAAGCGCTAATTAAGAAAACCTGCATTTAAGAATATTGGAGATTTACTAGCATCCACTAACACCTACTCCCTCCACCCCGCTCGTTAAAATTTCGTTCCACTTCCAGGCAGGGCTGGCGGAAGAGGTGGCGGTGTCGGTATGTAGAACGAATGATTCCTCTGATGTATTCTTTCATCTTCTTCATCGTCTGCCACATCCGTGATCGGCGTTCCATTCTCGCTCTCTCGGGGATCTCTGGCATATGCGAAGTTGATATTTTCATCATTTTCTTCATGATAGCTTCTTTCGCGGCTGCGACTTCTGCTTCTACTCCTGCTCCGGGGGAGGGAGTGTTCATCGTTGTCTAGGAAGGTTGTTATCAAGGTCTCATCATTACGGTTGTCGTGGTCCCGGGGTTGAGAAATCAGGAGCTGTTCGCTCGTGGACAGTCGCACGCTAGATTCGTCGATTGGGTAGTTTGAGTCTTCCTCGTAGAAGTTCAGCACTTGCTCCTAGAACAGAAGGCAAACTATATGTATTAATGCAATTTATCATGGTGTGATGAAATGAAGTCTGTGACTAGACAAATTCACAGATATATTTCTACGCACATGAATACACGCACGCGCGAGCATGTACGCGTTGAGCACATCCGAGGCTCAATAGAGGAACTCATTTAATTATGCCACGCCCACTTCTAGCTAAGCGCCACCCACTTTCTACGCGTGTCGGAATCGTTTTGAAACTTTGAAACCCCGAATTCCCAGAATCTAAATTTCAAGGTAACTATTCAAAATGTTGACTATTTTGAAACTAATTCCACTGGGAGCTGTTGCCGTCTATGGCAGCAATAGCTCCCAGTCAAATTAGTTTCGAAATATTCAACAATATGTTTATTAAATTGTAGGCCTACCGTCACCCAAAGCATACGATTCGGCCACTTTCGTGACGGAACTTTGAGACGGAGCTACGTTAATTTGATTGTGACGTCATATAACCAGTGATGTATTTGATTATGACATCAAATTTACTTTGCACATTATCCTGATACATTAAATAAACTGTGGATAGTGGCAGATTTGAAACAAATTTTCCTGGAACCCGATGCTAACATAGGCAACAATAACTTAATGTCAAGTTAGTTTTTAGAACAATTCACTTTAATATTTATTATATTGTAGATATTTTTTCTGTATTTGTTAGTTCAGGTTTAGATGGGGGAATCCAGTTTTTGCTATGCCCCGCCCATCTTTAGCTAAGCTCCACCTACGCTTTGATCATGTTGGGAGTGATCGATCCCTGAACTCTCCGACTCAATTTCCAGAAAACTATACAGGAAAGCTGTTGAATATTTTGAAACTAATTTGACAGGGCGCTGTTGCTGCCATAGGCAGCAACAGCGCCCAGTCAAATTAGTTTCAAAATATTCAACATAATGTTTATTAATTAGTAAAGACATACAATTCGCACAATAGCCTTAGACCGTCATAAATTAAGCATTCGTGACGAACTTCGCTCCGTCATTCATGACGTAATTGATTATGACATCATCCTACACGTAGTTGATTATGACGTCATACGATTGATGGAAAACTGGAATACTCCGTTGTTAAAGTACTCACCATTTCATCATACGTTAAGCTTCGTCTGTAAAATAAAATTAAATAAGATAAAAATAAATCAATATGTGGAATATCATTATTTAAGAGCATCACGTGTTAATTAGTGTCGTAATACGTACTTTTTTTTAACCCTAAATTCCCAGAATCTCAATCTAAGCGTGTATATTTTGAAACTAATTTGACACCTCCAAGTCAAATTAGTTTCAAATTATTTGCAAATTCACAGCAAAATGTGGGAAAATAGAATTGTATAAATTAGAGGTTTAAATTATGTACCCCAATGCAATGAAACAAAATAAATATTAACATATGCTGATTATAGTAATAATTATATTTATTTATGCGTAATGAAATAATCATATATTAAGATTTATTTCATTTCATTACATCATGGTCCACAAGTTAAGCCTCGAAAAGTATACGATTTTGACAATTTTATTTTAAAGCATTTTACTGTGAATATGCACCTTTAACAGATTTGGTTAATTTGTTAAATTGTAACTAAAAACTGAAGGCGGTACGTGTATATTCGAATAAAGTACAGCTCAGCATTAACTTAACATGTTTTAAAGCAAGATAAAACGTAGTGTTGATTATTTTGAACATAATTGGATTGGCAACTATGTCTTCCAATCCAATGGAAAATTCCAGTTCAACCGTCAATCATATGACGTCACAGTCAACTATGTGAAGTGTATGATGACGTCATAATTAATTACTTCATGAATGACGTAGATGGGTTTATTGATGACGAACTAAGTTTTGTAGGACGAATTGCATGTTTTTACTATTTAATAAACATTATGTTGAATATTTCAAACTAATTTGACTGGGCGTTGTTGGTGCCATAGGCAGCAACAGCACCCAGGCAAATTAGTTTCAAAATATTCAACAGCTTACTCACGTAGTTTTGTGGAAATTGATAGTCAGGGAGTTTAGCGATCGATCGATCCCAACACGGTCTGAGTGTGGGTGGAGCATAGCACAAAGATGTGCGGGGCGTAGCATAGCATAGCATAGCAAAACATTTCATAGCATAGCACAACACAACACAACACAACACAACACAGCACAGCACAGCACAGCACAGCACAGCACAGCACAGCACAGCACAGCACAGCACAGCACTGCACTGCACTGCACTGCACTGCACTGCACTGCACTGCACTGCACTGCACTGCACTGCACTGCACTGCACTGCACTGCACTGCACTGCACTGCACAGCACAGCACAGCACAGCACAGCACAGCACAGCACAGCACAGCATAACATTTGATAGCATGGCATAACAGAGCATAACGTAGCATAGCATAGCATAGCATAGCATAGCATAGCATAGCATAGCATAGCATAGCATAGCATAGCATAGCATAGCATGGCATGGCATGGCATGGCATGGCATGGCATGGCATAGCATAGCATAGCATTTCATAAGGTGGCGTAGCGCAACATAATGTAACGCAACGCAACACAACGCAACGCAACACAGCGTAATTTAGCGTAACGTAACGTATCGTATCACATCGCAATGCAACGCAATGCAACGTAACGCAATGCAACATAACGTAATATTTTAATAACTAACACGTTTCTGAGGTGTTTTTTTTAAAAACATGGTAACTTATTTATAAACTGTACTGTTGGTCATATTAAAACAAATTAAAAAAGATTAGCCTCTTTTCTTTGGAATTAGTGATATATACAACCACCTGGATATTTTGACTGTCAACAGCCAAATGTGTACCTATTATCATTTATAGGAGTACTATCCATACACACAAGAAGAATTATAAAATTATAAAACATGGATGGTTTTATGTGGAATATATAAATATGGATCCAACTACAACAACTAGAACCAGTTTATGCAATGGATGATTCAAGTTTATCAGTCAATTATATGACATCATAATCAACTACGTGACGTGCATAATGACCTCACAATCAATTACCTCACGATTGACGTAGCTAAGTTAGTCACGAATGCTTAATTGATGACGAACCCAGTGGTGTCGTACAAATTGTATGTCTTTACTATTTAATATTTAAATATGTTGTTGAATATTTTGAAACTAATTTGACCGAGCGCTGTTGTTGCTATAGGCAGCAACAGCACCCAGTCAAAATAGTTTCAAAATATTCAACAGCTTAAATTGTACAGTTTTCTGGAAATTGATCTATTGGATCGATCCCAAAGCATGGGTGGAACATAGCTAGAGATGGTAACAAGAATCTGTCAAAATTGTTGGTGGGTGGTTTAGGAGTAGTCTTTTAAATGAGTTTGTGGAAATTTTTGCAAGTCCAATATGGCCGCCAAACACGCTACATTTTGATTGGTCCACTGCAGGGGTGTTTCTGACGTAGCGCCTTCCCTTGAAAACACTTTAATGGCACTCGGTGCCAAATCATATCTCCCAAATTTCGGCCCAATCGACTCAGTGGTTCTGGAGTTGTTTTGGCAAAAAATAGGTTATTCAAGATGGACACCAAACCATTTGGCCAATCAAGTTCCTTTGAACAAACTTGGTCCAGTGCTTGCCTTAGATGATATTTCATGCGTTTTCAATTGATTCCCCCAAGCGGTTTTGGAGAAGATTTTTAAAGACATTTATAAAAATCGACCAAAATCCAATATGGCGCGAGAAGACATTTTAAATTTCACATTGCTTTAGTATGGGTGATTTTGGCGGGTAAATGACCCAAGATGGTCGCTAAAACGTTTATCCGGCAGTCTCGAAATGGCAAATTTGAAATCAGAATATGCAAAAACATATATAAAACCAATTTCGGCCCCAAAATCTATCAAATAAAAAAATCCAATATGGCCGCGAAACGCGCTATGCATTGATTGGCCAGGTTTTTTTGACGGATCAACTTCTCTTAAACAAAGTTTAATGGCCCGTAGTGCCTCATCATATATCACAAAATGTGGCATGATCACTTCAGCGGTTCTGGGGAAGAAGTCGTTTTTGCGAAAACGAGGTCATCCAAGATGGCCACTGAACGATTTGGTCAATCAAATTCCCTTGAACAAACTTAGGTCAGCTCTTGCCCTAGATCATATTTTATGAGGTCTGAATCGATCCCTCAAATGGTCTCGGAGATTTTAAACGATATTTCTAAAAATCGGCCAAAATCCCTCAAGCGGTTTCGGAGAAGATTTCTAGCCGTTTTTAGAAATCGGCCAAAATCCAAGATGGCCGCCAGCCAAATTGGTAGATCGGCTTTGTTTGAACAAACTTGCATCCCTATGTCCTAAGGATGCTTCCTGCCAAATATAATTGAAATCGGCCCAGCGGTTCTTGAGAAGAAGTCATTTAAAGGAAAAGTTGATGGATGGACGGATTACGGACGACAGACGGACGATGGACAGGCGACGGACGGTCGCCATGGCATAAGCCATATATTAAGTGACCTAATAATACATAATTTAATGACATGTTTCGTTTTAGTGGTATATAATAATTAGTAAAATTCTTTTAATGCATGTAAAAATCAAATTATGATTATTTTTAATTTGAGATTTGATTAGTAGTGGTAGTGGTAGTAGTAGTAGTAGTAGTAGTAGTAGTAGTAGTAGTAGTAGTAGTAGTAGTAGTAGTAGTAGTAGTAATAGTAGTAGTAGTAGTAGTAGTAGTAGTAGTAGTAGTAGTAGTAGTAGTAGTAGTAGTAGCAGCAGCAGCAGCAGCAGCAGAAACAGCAGCAGCAGCAGCAGCAGCAGCAGTAGTAGCAGAGGAGCAGCAAAGCAGCAGTAGTACTGATACTGGTGGCCGTAGTAATTACTAGTAGATGTGGCGGCAGCAGCAATAGTAGTAGTAGTAGTAGTAGTAGTAGTAGTAGTAGTAGTAGTAGTAGTAGTAGTAGTAGTAGTAGTATTAGTAGCAGAAGTAGCAGCAGAGCAGCACCAGCAGTAGTAGTTGTAATAGTAGTAGCATCAGCAGCAGCAACAGCAGCAGCAGTAGGGCAGCAACAGCAACAGTAGTAGTAGTAGTAGTAGTAGTAGTAGTAGTAGTAGTAGTAGTAGTAGTAGTTGTAGTAGTAGTAGTAGTAGTAGTAGTAGTAGTAGTAGTAGTAGTAGTAGTAGTAGTAGTAGTAGTAGTAGTAGTAGTAGTAGTAGTAGTAGTAGTAGTAGTAGTAGTAGTAGTAGTAGTAGTAGTAGTAGTAGTAGTAGTAGCAGTAGTAGTCGAAATGAACGCACGCGTTTATTTAGCTCTGCAATTGCTGCCCGAATTTGCTAGTTTCTAGCGCGATTTTGTAGATAAATTTCATACATATATTTCATATTAGTATTTCCTTTCAAACTTTATGTTTAATTTGTAAATTCTTGTCTTGGTTGGAGCGGATTTTGTGTCTCCATTTGCTAAAGGCACTCCTCTTAGCTGGCGGATTCCGCCATTTAATAGGACGCCTCTTACTGTGGTCAATGCAATACATTTCTTCCCGCGCCAGTATGCTATTTCTATAGTTCGTTGGCTAGCCATTATATTTTGGCAAGATCGCTTGAGTGAGTTGATTTTATTCCTTTGTCATTTGTAAGCGCAAGCCTAGTATATAAATCTTTATAGTCAGTTGGCTGTCCCCGGTCAACTCGAACAGGCTAACAAATACATGACTGTAATATGTTAGTATGCATTAGGAAACCACTTTAATCGGTTAGGTGTTAGTGAACCACTTAGAAAGTGGTTCAAACTAACAGATATACGACTGTACTCTCTATTCGTATATTTGTTGGTAGGTGTCATGGTTTCAAAAGGGGACACTATTTATTTAGTGTTTAGCTCTTTCCCTGACGTCTTGGTATTATATATTTGTATTACCCCTTATATATTGTAGTAGTATGGGTTTCCTCTTTTATTAAAACACCATGGCAACCTCTTATAAGCGTACCCTAAGTCTTAAAATCACATCAAAGGCTTGGGGTGTTTCGGCAATTGAGGTGTATCCTGGGTTGAAGGATGCAGTTGGGGCAGGGCCACAGGTTCTTCAAGGTCTCATTAACGTTTCCAAATCTGTATGGAATGTCATCGTAGTTAATGAAAGTGTGAAGGAAAAGTTGCTCGATGAGGTGCTTGTTGTGAAGGGTGAGGTGTGTAATGTGGAGGAAATAGATTCTGATCGTCTATTAGTCAAGATGAAGGTTCCATTAGAGATCCCAGATGAACGGGTTATCAATGAATTGATCAAGTATGGCAAAGTGGACAAAGTAGAACACGAGACCTATCCATTTGATCGAACCTTAGAAAATGGCATCCGAAGAATTTGGTTCGAAAAGGTAGAACAGCCTCTCCCAGGTAGGGTCACGATAGATGGTCGATTTATTTTGCCATTATGGTACAGGGGGCAAATCAAAGAGTGTCGAATCTGCGTTAGCACAGAACATCTTGCAACAGATTGCCCTAACAAAAACAAATGTCTAGTTTGTGGATCATCTGATCATTTTAAGTGGCGATGCCCGCAGAACAAATATGTCAAAAAGGGTGCTGATAAAAGTGCAGAGCAAGTTGTCTCTAAAGAGAATGTCATAGAACCGGTAGCTGCTGAGATTGTAGCTGAAATCCATGTTAATGGGAAGCACGTTGCTAAAGAAAATGTCATCAAACCAGTAGTTGCTGAGATTGTGGCTGAAGTCCATGTTGATGAGAAGCATGGTGAAAAAAATAAGAATCCAATTGCTGTAGTTGCAGGCGATGAAATAGAGGTTCTAGATGAGGGGCTAAGTCTTACTCCAGTAACAAGTCAATCCAAGTCTGATGTCAGAGAGGCTAATTCCACACAAGTTGAAGATGATGATCAATACCCTTTGGAAGAGAGTTTTAATTTAGGACAAGTAAAATTCAGGTCGCAAGATACTGAAACTAACTTTGATTTTCCACTGAGTACACTCAATCTAGACGATTTAAATAATATAGAGAAAGTAATTGGTGTCTCAGATCGATTGAGTGGAACAAAGCGACCGAAAGATGGAGATAGTTCTGAATCAGAAATGGAGGAAAGTGATATAGAAGACGATAATCCAAGAATCCGATATATCCATTCAAACACAGAGTTCTAAATCACCCGATGAAATGGTCATGTACAGGTCAGAGGCAGGAGAGGTGTTAGTTCCATATGTGACGGCAAAAGAGGTTAAATATAGGCATCTGCGTCATGATTCAGATATATTAAAATATAAGCATTTGGAAAAAGTTGAGCTAAGTAGTGCAGCGTTTGCGAGTAAAATAGGTAAATGGTCTAAGAGAGGGTCGAAAACCCCAAAATCTAGTTAGCTTAATAATGGCGGTTATACACATCATTTTATTACTTTTTATGCTAATTTGCACACTCAATTGTAGAGGCTTAAATAGTGACATAAAGCAACGTCACATACTAGAGACTCTGAAAAATGAGCAGATTGACATTGCTTTGATACAGGAAACAAAAATTCAGAAGTCAGAATCATACAATAATTTAGAAAAGATTTCTGGATCCAGAATATTCTATTCGTTATCTCAAGATAATAGTGCAGGCATAGCAATTGTTATACTCCCTCGTTGTTCAGCCTATGTAAATATAATCTCTTCAGTATCAGGTGCAAATGGTCGCTGGGTGAGAGTCACGCTAGATATACAACAAACACGTTTCACGTTGCTGTGTATATATGCACCCGCATCTCATCAACTACGTCGTACTTTTTTTTAATGAGATGTCTACAACAGCACTAGATAACATCACTGAAAACTTAGTAATGGGTGGTGACTTTAATTGTGTCATAGACAAAGAAAATGCCAGGAATGCAACTTCAATTTATACTGATACATCACATAGACTCTTAAGAGAAATATGTGATAATGAAAATTTAGTTGACACCTATAGAATATCAAAACCTCATGGTAAAGATCTTACATGGTTTTCGGCAGATGGTAAAGTTGGTTCAAGGATCGACAGAATTTAGGTGAATAGTTTGTTGACTGGGTACTGGAGAGATGTTAATATTAAACCAGTCACATTCTCAGATCATAACATGGTTTGTGTAAGCTTTGCCAATGCTGATTGGGTAACAAAAGGGGTTGGGTTTTGGAAATCAAACACAACACTGTTGGGAGAAGAATTTTATAAGAATAATATAGAGAGTTGTTGGCAGCATTGGATTAATAAGAACGCATCATATAAGAGCACATTGCAATGGTGGGAGGATGTAAAACTGGATTTAAAGTATGTTTCCAGAAAGTTTGCTATTAGAAAAGCACGGGAAATACGCAAAACCAAGAAAACACTTCATCGATCACTGATGAAAATTAATGCTAAAGTAAATAATGGTGAAGATAATTATTATGAATTACTGGTTAAAATTAAAAGTAAATAAGAGATATAGAAGAATATGAGTTTGAGGGTGCAAAAATTAGAGCAAGAGCCCAGATGCACGCAGAAGGGGAAAAGCCAACCCGATATTTTTGCACGGGCAATAGATAAGGTGATGTGCTCATTAAACATGCCGGATGGTTCAACCGTCTTTACCAACAATGGAATGAGTACTATTGTAGGCAATTACTATGAGTCATTGTACAAGTCAGAGGGAATTGATGAAGATGCAAAATTGGATTTGTTAGCAAATATAGACAAAATGGTGTCAGACACAGGCAGTGAATTTTGTGATCAACCCTTAACACTAGAAGATTTAACTAAATCCCTTAAAGGTATGAAACTAGAATAATCACCGGGGTGTGATGGCCTTCAAGTTGAATTTTACCAAACGTTTTGGCACCTTGTAGGTCCAATAATGGAAGAATTAGCCACTGAAACTTTTGAGAAAGGCCATTTACCACCAACTATGGCTAGGGCATACGTAAGGCCAATATATAAACGAAATGACAGACGTATAATTCAGAATTACAGACCAATTGCTCTACTATGTGTAGACAACAAAATAATATCCAGAGCACTAACATTGAAACTAGGTAGTGTTTTAGGAGAAATTATTGGAACAGAGCAGGCATGTGCTGTACCTAGGAGGACAATTTTAACCAATACTATGTTAATAAGAGACCTTATACAATTGGTTCAGAAGGATAGCATCCCTACAGCTGTGATTGCCTTGGACAACGAAAAGGCATTTGACCGTGTGGAATGGGATTTTCTTTTTAATTCTTTGCAATCGTTTGGGTTAGGCTCAAACTTTATTAAATGGGTTAAGATTTTATATACGGATATCAAGAGTGGCTATTTAGTGAACAATCAATTATCCAGAGAAATTGTCTTAGAACGTGGTGTTAGACAGGGGTGTTCCCTATCGCCATTATTATTTGTTATTGTGATGGAATCTCTTGGCATAGCATTGAGGCAAAATAAAAACTTTCAAGCCATATGTATTCGTGGAATAGAAAGACCACTTAAGCTGTCACAATATACTGATGACACAACTGTGTTTGCTAGTTCAAACAATGATTTTGCAATTTTAAACCACGTACTAGAAAAGTTCCAAAATGCATCTGGTTTGAAAATCAATAAAGGAAAATCCAAAGGATTATTTTTGGGGCCATGGAAAGAGCGGAATGACCAGTCACTTGAAATCAATTGGTGTAATGATACCATTAAGATTTTAGGCATCTATTTTAGCAGGAAACCGAACACAACACAAAATTGGAATGAACGAGTATCTAAACTTAAGAGAATATTAGCAAATTGGAAGCATCGTCGTCTTTCAATTTTTGGTAGAGTGTTTGTTGTCAACAACTTGGTATTTATCTGGGCTATGGTATACAGCATCTGTTGTACACATGCCAAAACATGTAGACAAGGAGGTTAATGAGTTGATATTGTCATTCATATGGGAAGAAAAGAATCATTTAGTTTCCCATCGTGTTCTCAATAATGCTAAGTTAGAAGGAGGACTTGATTTAATTGATATTAAAGTGAAATGTGTTTCTTTAAGGTTAAAATTTTTGAATGATCTTACATCAGATGAGACGTGGACATGTGTTTCACGAGCTCTCATGGAGAGAATTGTAGAACCATTTCTGGCGGAGCATGTTTTTACCTCAAAGAAGCCACCTCCGAATAGCCAAATGATACCAGATGTGTTTAAAGATCAAGTTAAGGAGTTAGAAATATTTGACAGATACATGCCTCCACCTACGTGCTGGAAGGAAGTACTAGAACAGCAATTGTGAGGCAATAGTAATATATGTTATAACAATGCAGTACTTTATCTACCGTCCTTTGCAAAATATGGCATTCAACATTTATCTGATATGATACACCCTCAAACACGTAGATGGATTTTAATGCAAGAAGTTGCTAGAAAAACACATATGAAGCATATAGATGTCCAGCGGTTGCTAAATAAAATAAAACATGCTGTACCAATTGAATGGTTTCGTCTGCCAAATGTAAATAATAATAGTTTGACTTCACAACCTGCATTAGTTCTTGATGATGAGATGTTAAAATACAAGATGAGATCCAAGGAATGGTACCACATTATGAGACGAAAACAAGTAACACCTCCCATAGCAATTAGGAGATGGGATGACTCAAGCTATAAACCATCCAGTTGGAAAATATATGGAAAATCTTACATTCTCCATACATACCAAATATGGCTCATGATTTATTGTGGCGATTACTACATCGACGGCTATGGGTGGGACACTTGACATACAAGTCCAATATTACGACTTCTGATAGGTGTTACCTATGTCAAACAGACGAGGAAACAATCGAGCATTTATTTGCAGAATGTCCAATATCATCACAATTTTGGGACTATATCAGCCAAATGTTGGCACAATTTGGCGCGAAGCCCATTGTTCTAGAAACACATGTAGTCTTATTTAGAGAATTTGGATCAAGCGGTGTAAATATCATAAATTCTGAAAGGACTATTTTAATAACAATGCTAACCATAGGTGTTTGGACCATTTGGAAACATCGGTGTGCACAGACGAAAAATCCATCTATGGGCAATCACAATAGAGCAATAAGGCAATATTTCGTTCATTGCTGCTGAATCATATTCCTTGCGAATATTTTAGATTAAAGCAGCATGGTAAAGAAAAAGTATTCAAGGACATATGGTGCAAAACAAACATAGTTTCAATAGAGTTGGGGAACTGTAAAAATAAATGAGCCTGCACTAGCTTAAATCATTTAATTACTACAGCTGATTTATCTGTGTCTTTTAATTAATCTGTGTCATGTAATTCGTTTTAGTTTGCTCTTTGATATTGATATGTTTAATAATTCATGTTAACAAATAAACAGACTGGGGTAATTTAATAATCAATCGATAAAATAAGTTGCCATTGAATTATAAAATCGTCCCGGCTAATTTTAGAAACTTGCACAGGGTTTTATAGCGTTATTTGTTCCCGGGTAATTTACAAAACCTTACAACAAAGTAAATCAAAAATGTAAACAAGAGCGCCATCTATTTCCATCTATTTTTCTGTAATTTTCCTGCTGACTATATCTGTTATGCTACCCAAATGCTACTATGCCCGCTGATCTTTAAAGAATCAGCCCACTGGCGTCAATGATTGACTTATTTGTCATTGATTGACGAGTCACGTTTCAATTGTTGAATAGTTGCACTCGCCATACGGGCCTACTACCACACATGGATTGAATGGTAATTTACAAAACCTTACAATAAAGTAAATCGAAAATGTAAACAAGAGCGCCATCTATTTTTCTGTAATTTTTCTGCCGACTATATGTATTATACTACACAAAAGCTACTACACCCGCTGATCTTTAAAGAATCAGACCACTGGCGTCAATGATTGACATATTTGTCATTGATTGACGAGGCACTTTTCATTTGTTGGATAGTTGCACTCGCCACACGGGTCTACTACTACACCTGGGTTGAATAGTAATGCCTTTGTTAAGTTTTGTTTTGCTATCGGATCTTTATCAGCCTATTGTTTTGTATCTATACTATTTTTAGCCATATATATTTATAGATTGTATTAATGCTCATTATTTATCTTTTGTTTTGGTGTAATATTAATCAGGCTTACTAGTTGACCAGTTTTTTTCTGGGGGTTTGCAAGCCTTTTTAAAGGAGTTCCTCCGTGAAGTTTGTCCGACTGCGTCAGCGTCGGATTTTCAAAAAAAAAAGAAAGAAAAAAAAGTAGTAGTAGCAGTAGCAGTAGTAGTAGTAGTAGTAGTAGTAGTAGTAGTAGTAGTAGTAGTAGTAGTAGTAGTAGTAATAGTAGTAGTCGAAGTGAACGCACACGTTTATTTAGCTCTGCAATTGCTGCCCAAATGTGTTTGTTTCTAGCCCGATTTTGTAGATAAATTTTGTACACATATTTCGTATTAGTATTTCCTTTCAAACTTTATGTTTAATTTGTAAATTCTTGGCTTGGTTGGGGCGGATTTTGTGTCTCCATTTGCTTAAGGCACCCCTCTTAGCTGGCGGTTTCCGCCATTTAATAGGGCTCCTCTTACTGTGGTCAATGCAATACATTTCTCGCCACGCCAGTATGCTATTTCTATAGTTTGTTGGCTAGCTCATTATATTTGGCGAGATCGTTTGAGTGAGTTGATTTAATTCCTTTGTCATTTGTAAGCGCAAGCCTAGTACTTTGATTATATAAATCTTTATAGTCAGTTGGCTGTCCCCGGTCAACTCTAACAGACTAACAAATATATGGCTGTAATATGTTAGTATGCATTAGGAAACCACCTTAATCGGTTAGGTGTTAGTGAACCACCTAATAAGTGGTTCAAACTAACAAATATACGACTGTACTCTCTATTCGTATATTTGTTGGTAGGCGTCAGGGTTTCAAAAGGGGACACTATTTATTTAGTGTTTAGCCCTTCCCCGACGCCTTAAAATAACAGCTAAGGGGTGGGGTGTCACGGCTATCGACGTGTATCATGGGTTAAAGGACGTCGTTGGCGCGGGACCTGCTGCTTTGCAGGGGCTTATCAATGTTACTAAAACTGTATGGAATGTAACAGTGTCAAATGAGGGGGTCAAGGAAAAGCTTCTAGAAAATGTTCTTATTGTAAAAGGCGAAGTTTGTAACGTACAGAAAATCGAGTCATAGGTTGCTAGTGAAGATGAAACTTCCACAAGAAATTCCAGATGACAGAATCATGAATGAACTCAAGAAGTATGGCAAAGTGCAAAAGATTGAACTGGAAACGTATCCCTTTGACAGAACGCTAGAAAACTGTGTAAGACGCATCTGGTTTGATAAAGTGGATAGCCCTTTACCAAGCAGATTGATGCTTGATGGGAGCTTTGGCCTGCTCTTACGGTATAGAGGGCAAATCTAAAGAATGCCGGATCTGCCTAAGTACTGACCATTTGGCAACAGATTGTCCCAATCGAAACAAATGTTTACTCTGTGGTTCAGTTGACCATTTTAAATGGTGCTGTCCAAAAAATCAAAACAAGCCATCAGTATCAGGAGATAATCGCCCATTAAATGATGCAACTGAGTCAAATGCTTCTGAAGCAATCACTACGGAAGCTGTTGTTGTGGTTCATGCCACTGAAAATGACACAAACAAATCATCAAACCCTGTTAAAGTAACTGCAGTTGATGAAATTCAAGTATTAGAGCAGGGTTTAACCTTAAGTTAAGAAAATACTCAAAATGCAGTGGAGCCAAACGTGGCTGTAAAAGACACGCAGAAAAATGATGATCTTACAGAAGAGCCAGTTTACAATTCCTTAGAAGATGAAATAAAATTAGGACAGGATAAGTTTAAGACTCAGAAGACGGAAAGTGCAGTCGATTTTCCGCTAAGCCCACTTGATTTAAGTCAGCTTGAAGATATGATAAATGACGCTCCTGCCAAATGTAACTTAAGTAGCAATAAGCGTCATAAAGAAGACAATAGCTCAGAATCTGCGATTGAAGTAAATGATATGGATGATGATACAATGTCAGTTGCAGAATCAGATGTGTCCATTCAAACACAGAGTTCACAGATGAAAGATTTAATGGTAATTAACCGATCAGAAGGGGGTGAAGTGTTAGTGCCATATGTAATGGCGAGAGGCGTGAAATATCGTCTACTGCGCCATGATTCTGATATTTCCAAATATGAATATTTGTCTGTGGTAGAACTAAGAAACATTGAATTCGTAGGAAAATTAGGTAAATGGTAAACGAGCTAAAAAAACAAATCAAGTTAATCTAATGATGGCTGTTGTAAACATCATTTTACAAATTATGATTATCTGCACCATCAATTGCAGAGGATTAAATACCGAATTCAAGCCGCGCCACTTGCTTGAAGAATTAGCAAATGAGAGAGTTGATATTGCTTTTCTACAAGAGACCAAAATTTAAAAAAATGAAGTGTATGAATCTCTCAAAGATATTTCAAAAGGGCAGATTTTTTATTCTTTATCACACGATAATAGTGCGGGAATGGCCATTCTTATCCTGCCCGCTATCTCAACTATGTTGACGTTATATCGTCGTCATCAGATGCAAATGGACGATGGATTTGTGTATCAATTGATGTACTAAACACAAGTTTAAATTTGATGTGCCTTTATGCACCTACCTCTCATCAATTGCGCCGTGAATTTCTAAATGATGTTTCCACAATAATTCAAGAATGCCTGAAAACCTAATTATGGGCGATGACTTTAATTGCATATTAGATGAGGCTAAAGACAGAAACTCTAGGTCTAATTTTAATGACACATCGCATAATATTTTGAAACACATTTGTGAAAATAAAAGCTTGGTAGACACTTATAGGATTGAAAATCCAGAAGGCCAGGAATTTACTTGGTTTTCAACCGATGGAAGGTTAGCTTCAAGGTTAGACTGGAGAACGATCACTGAAAGGTTACATGTGTAAAACTAACATAAAACCAGTAACTTTCTCTGATCACAATATGTTTCCTACACATTACACAATGCTGACTGGGTCAAACGAGGAGATGGATTTTGGAAACTTAATGTAGCATTGCTACGAGATAGTTGCTATCGCAAATGTGTGGAAAGTTGTTGGAGGCATTGTGATGAAAGAAGAGGTTCGTTTGAATGTATAACAGACTGGTGGGAAGATGCTAAATCAGACCTGAAATATATTTCAAGGCAATATTCCACCAGGAAAGCCCGAGAAATACGAAAGCGTAAAAAGAGGTCGTTGTGTAAAATTAATAAGAAAATTAATGATGGGGAATATAATTATTACGAACTATTAGTTAAATTAAAAGGTAGACTAAATGAAATAGAGCCATATCAGTTTGATGGCGCCAAAATAAGGTCAAGAGCACAAATGCACACCGAGGGCGAAAAGCCTACACGTTACTTTTGTAACTTGAAAAAAACAAGAGGTATGGAGAAATTAATGCACTCACTGAAGACTAATGATCAGTGTGCTCAAATGCAGAAATGATGCAAACAGTATCCGAATTTTACAAATCATTGTATAAATCTGAGGGAAGCGATGAAACTGCAGCTAGAGATGTGTTAGCTATTATAACGAAAAGACTTCCAGATTCATGTCGTGAAAGCTGTGGCCAATCAATAACAATTGATGATTTGACAAAATCCCTCAAAGGTATGAAGTTAGAAAAGTCTCCAGGATGCGACGAACATCCAGTTGAATTTTATCAAACATTCTGGCACATATTTGGGCCAGTATTAGAAGAAATAGCAACCAGCATTTTAAGCAAGGGATTCTCCCTCCATCGATGGCCCAAGCATATGTTCGGCTTATATACAAGAGGGGTGACAGAAATAAAATACAGAATTATAGACCAATCTCTCTACTCTGTGTAGATTATAAGATTATTACTCGGGCACTAACATTAAAACTTGGCGCAGTCCTAGGCGAAGTCATTAATGATGATCAAACCTGCTCTGTGCCAGGAAGATCAATATTAAACAACACTTTGCTTATACGGGACCTTATTCAATTAGTTGAAAAGGATTGTATCCCAGCAGCAATAATAGCACTTGATAACGAGTAGGCGTTTGACAGACTAGAATGGGATGGCATGTTTAAGTCTTTAGACCATATTGGCTTTGGTTCAAGATTTATTAAATGGGTAAATATTTTATATACTGATATAACAAGTTGCTATTTAGTAAACAAACTTTAAACCTGTAGTGTTGGAACGAGGTGTCAGACAGGGTTGCTCACTGTCCCCGCTTCTATTCGTCATAGCTATGGAATCGTTGGGCGCCATATTGAGGCAATGCAATAACTTTCAAGGAATATGTATACATGGCGTAGAAAGGCCACTACAGGTTTCGCAATATGCAGATGATACGACTGTGTTTGCGGGTAAAAATACAGATTTTAGAATTTTAAATGGAGTATTAAAAGATTTTCAAAAGGCATCAGGGTTTAAAGTCAATAAAGACAAATCTAGGGGCTTATTTTTGGGCGATTGGAAGGGCAGAACTGACAATGTGATGGATATTAACCGGTCAAATGATATCATAAAAATTTTGGGTATTTACTTTAGTAGAGAACAAAATGTATTACTAAACTGGGAAGAAAGGCTATCCAAGCTAAAGTGTGCATTACTAAATTGGAAACGACGTCGCCTAACTGTCTTTGGCAGGACATTAGTCCTTAATAATTTAATTTTATCTGGACTGTGGTATACCGCTTCTGTAGTTCATATGCCCAAATCAGTAGAGTCAAAGATCAACACGTTACTTTTGTCCTTCTTATGGGAGGACAAAGCCCATTTAGTATCACAGTCAATCCTCACCAATGAAAAGCATGCCGGAGGCCTGGATTTGGTTAATGTTTCAGCAAAGTGTGCTTCTTTAAAATCGAAATTCTTGAATAAGTTACTCACTTCAAACTCATCTTGGTCAAGTGTTTCAAGGGCACTTCTCCAAAGGTACGTAGACCCATTTCCAGTAGAATGTTTATTTATGTGCAATAAACTGCCAGTTAATCATCCAAAGATACTAAATGTATATAAAGAACAGCTCGAAGCCTAAAAATATTTACACGATCAATGCCACAACCCAATTGTTGGGAAGATGCCTTAGAGCAACGTCTTTGGGGCAACGAGTTGATTCGTGATAATGATGATGTATTATATTTGCCCTCTATGGCCAAAAATGATATTCAATATTTATGTGACTTGGTAAATCCGAAATCTCGTAAATGGATTGCGATGCACGATGTAGCAAGAATAACATCAATGAGATATATTGATGCTCAGCGCTTATTTGTTAGAATAAAGAATGCAATACCTGCTGTAAGGTTGAAATTGCCGAAAGCATGTGGCAACATTGATATGTTGCAACCAACATTAGTATTTATGTCAGAACATATAAAATACAACATGGCATCTAGAGACTGGTATAGAATTCTAATGCAAAGTCGGAGACAGACTCCTATTGTGGTTAGGCATTGGAGCAATTTAGGATGCACGCCAAAGAACTGGAAAACTGCCTGGAAAGCAATACATCTACCTTGTCTACCAGGAAATGCATGGGACCTGGCATGGCGATTACTCCATCGAAGGCTATGGGTCGGCCATCTTAATTACATGTGTAAAATAACAAGTAAAGACCAGTGCTTATTATGTAATACTGAGGAGGAAACGATAAACTATCTATTTACTCAGTGTCGCATAACTACATGCTTTTGGGTATATATCAATATGCTCCTTGCTAAATTTGGAACCAAATATGTGAATTTAGTGGCTGAAACAATTTAGTTCAAAGATTGCTCAACTATCGGACGAATCATTAATAGCAAGGAGAAAGAATTGTTAATAACCCTGTTATCTGTAGGAGTGTGGGCCATCTGGAAGCATTGGTGTTCAGAGGCCAGAGATAAAACTGGCAACAACCATCAAAGAGCCATACAAGCTATATTTCGATCATTGTTGATAAACTGCATTCATTGTGAATTCCACAGGCTAGTAGAACATGGGAGAGAAAGTAGATTTAAAGACGTATGGTGCAAAACTGGCATAGTATCAATTGAATACGGATATCTAAAAATATCAGAAGCGGAACTTGTATAAGCTAGCACACTCGCTGCTTGCTGTATATTGATAAATGCTATTTTAATTTAATTTAATTGCTTTATTTAAAAATTTTAATGCCTTAGGAGACTAATCTTGACGAATATCCTAACCTTGGGAATCAGTATATTTAAATATCAAATGAGCATTATGTCAATATTCTGGAGGTGATCCGATTTTCAAGTTAACAGAGTGTGATATCTTACAATTAGCTTCCTGTTGTAAATGTTTACTGTAGGTGTATTTGTTCCAGGGTAATTTGCAAAAACTTACAATGAAGTAAATTTAGAATGTGAACCCAAAAGCGCCATCTATGTAGTCATAGTTTGTATACTTTTGCTTTGTGCATTATATTACATAAGGGCTAAAACGTCCGCCGGGCATTTAAGAATTGGCTAACTGGTGTCAATGAGTGACCTTTTGTTACTTATTGACGAATCACCTCACTACTTGTTGGCGAGCTGCACTCGTCATTTGGCCCTACTACTATACTGTGTGCTACGTTAAACTACATATGATCTACTTGGCCTGCCGGTCATGAATTGGCTCAATGGCGTCAATGAGTAGCAGTAGCTTACTGCTAATTATTGACGAGTCGCTTTACCACTTGTTGGTTAGCTATGCTCGCCATTTGGGCCTACTACTACATGGTGTGCAAATAGTAATTTGTTGAATTATGTTATGTTATCAGCTCTTTATTAATTGTGTTTTCTATGTAGTTATGCCATGGTTGTGGTATATGATAATAGAGAATTTTAACTTGCACTGTTTTGATATGTTATGTTTGTATTGTTATTCTATTAATAAAGCCTGCAATTTCATCCAATTTTTTATGGCGGTTTGAAAATCTTTTTTAAAAGAGTTCCTCCATGAAGTGTATCCGACTGCGTCAGCGTCGGATTTTCAAAAAAAATAAATAGTAGTAGTAGTAGTAGTAGTAGTAGTAGTAGTAGTAGTAGTAGTAGTAGTGGTAGTAGTAGTAGAAGTACTAGTAGCTTGATCTAATGGTACTAACAATAGTTGGCAGTTCATGCCAATCAGTGTAATGGCGCTCGTACAGATGATGTGTTTGTGGGTGGGTAGATATATGGCCTTGTTGGGTGTGCCAATTGTGGTGGCTAGTAGCTGGATCATTAACATTGTTAGTCATCGTGTTGTTGTTGTTGTTGTTGTTGTTCTTGTTGTTGTTGTTGTTGCTGCTGCTTGTGGTGCTGGTGATGGTGGTGGTCGTGGTGGTCGTGGTGGCCGTGTTGGTTGCAATAATAATAATAATAATAATAATAATAATAATAATAATAATAATAATAATAATAATAATAACATACTTGCTTGTCCTAGAGTTACTCGTTCTATTGATGGCATCTATAAATATAACACACACAGAATAACAACATTAAATATGTTCTTGTTGCTCACTAATGAAAGTATTGACATAGGATGGGTGACAAAAACCAAGTTAACAATACAGGTACGCTATTGGGTATTTTCAAGCTAATTTGACAGGACTCTGTTGCTGCCATGGCTCCCAGTCATATTATCTTCAAAATAATCGACTGCATAATTTTTACATTGTATGTCAATTTTTTTTGCATTTGACCTTTCTGATTCAAAGGGTTAATAATAATACAGAGCTGCTAAAAGTCATTGCTACAACAAATCTGGTCACAAAAGAATACGTTTTCTGTGGACCAGATGGCTGAATAATTTTGCATGATGATTCGGTTAAGTCTAAAGAGATTTTGTGACAGATGTGTTATTCGCAAGAAAAACACCAGATTATTACCCTCGCCCAGTAAGGGGAAGGGGGTAAGCCTATTGCATCCTGATCTGTCTGTCTAGAATTTGGCTGTTATCTGGATAAGAACCCTTCAGATTGAGATAGAATTAAATTTTGGGGGAGTCGATTGGCTATGGTGTTAGCATGATCGACTGGTACACAGCCATGTAGGATTCAAATCCCGTGTGACTGTCAGGCGAGCTGGTTGTGGATAACTAATCGGCAGAAACATATACAATCTTCTTCACTCCTTACTGCCTCTCTCCAACAAGGATTATAAATAGGTACCAGTGTAAATCTGAGGAAGTTAACAATAGACTGAAATAAACCAGCCTAGATATGGCGTGAATGGGACCTAGAATCAGGGACTCGGTATACACCAATCAAACAAATAACTTCATTGAATTAAATTCTGAATCTAAGGATATCGTGAAAACTGCTGGTCCGATTTGGCTCAAATCTTAACACAAGAAACTGTACACTAGAATTCCGCAACCTTGGGCACACTCTGTGACAAAAAAACGGGAAGGTGAGGGCATGCATTGCTCTTGCTTTATTTTTTATCTTACTATTACTTTTCCTTACTACTGCTTCTAAATAGATATAAGAAATTAATTTAACTCCAGCCTTCATGGTATTGTAGTTCACCATAAGCTGTATATACCATAGTAGTTGGACCATATAGCGTCAACCAAGATATCTATATATATATATATATATACCGACTATACAGTAATTTCTATCAACTGATTCTTTGGCTTGATAAAATATTACAGGGGATTTATGGGATTATCACTTTCAAATATCTATTTTGAAAACGCAATCTTTGGTTTAATCTATAAATACAGTCTCTAGTGTATCTATTTGTGAACCCGCCTCTGATTATGAATCAAATTAATGCTGGTTCTGATAATAGTGGTTAGTGTGTGAGTACAGGGCCAATAACAGGTTGTATTCTCCCTGGATTAGTGCAGTACAAGCCCAGTAACCTGCATTTCTGGGGTGATGAGCGATGACTCAAATGTAACTAATAGAAGGATCTGATCTGTTGCTCAAGTAGCTGATGTCATTGTGAAAATGTGTCACTTGTTAGCCAAACTGTGTCTTTGTGAATTAACAATAAACTTTCTAAAGAATACTTTGAAACTAATTTGACTGGCAGCCGTTGCTGACACTGGCAGCAATGGCTCTCAGTCAAATTAGTTTCAATCATATCCACCTGCTTAACTGTATGCGAAAATGGCACCAAAGTTACAAATCCCAAAGCACATTCTATTCCACTCAGATGTGATCTGTCACTGAAGTAAATTGTGGTCATAATCAAAATATGTCACCTGTTAGTGAGATTGGAAGTGAGACTCTAGGAAATCATGATTCAAAGTGTCAATATTGATTAAAACATATGTCCAAAGTGGATGGAGCTGATCTAGAAACAGGTGTGGCATGGCTAGAAATAGGTGTGGCCTAGCTAGAAATAGGCTTGCACGATTATTGCATTGAGTGATCGCGATTGATCATTAAAAAATAATTGTGATTACTTGATTAATCAGCATGGATACAAATTACCAAGACATAACAACAAAAGAATATCAATGACGAAAATTGCAATGGTGTTTAGAAAAGTCCATTCTCGAACCAGGCATTTCAGTAATATATTTTTAAAATTAGTCTTCTCTTGCATTCACTAAGCAAAATATAATTTTTCATGACCGATCGCATTAAAAAGTAATTAAAAGTAAGGTTTTGAAATATTTTATGCAATAAAAAATATTCACAGTTATTCGATTATTTAATTTTTAATCATATAAATTCACGAGTTAAAACATAATCATGATTTTCGATTTAATCACGTAATCGCGAAAGCATAGCTAGAAATGGATGCTGCTATTGTTACCATAATATGGGAATGTTCTCAGATACGAATGAATTTGTCAATTGTTATGGATGCTAACAGATTGCTTAATGGACAATTTCATCCAGTGTTAAGAATTTTTTTTAAAGTTTTTTTCTAGTTTTGCAAATAGATATTTCAAAAGACCCGAAGATTATTGGGGATCTGTAATTTTTTTTATATCTAGATGTTCCCATGAATGATTTTGGAGGCAATACCCTAAGAAAATCAACCATTTTTATGGACGAATCAGTAATCATGATAATAATTAGCATTCAATTGTAATCAAATCCTTTCCAATTTTGAATCATTTAGGTATGGTAGTATAATTTTTACAAATTTTGAGGCACATTATCAAATTTTGTTTACAGGAAATTAAAAAAAATCTCAAGGTTTGTGAAGAGCTATGTGAGAGTGTGAGATGGAATGCAAATGTGTGAGTCATGATCGTTGAGATGTTTGTGGGATTAACGTCTGGCTCATTGAGAAAGTAGCTAACTCAAACAGGGACCTTTGCTACAACCTAGTGCTGTGCTAGTAAGTGTTGTTATTTCAAGCTACTGTGGCAGTTATGAAGCAGAAGTGACCTGGCCTACTTCACTACGTTAGTGAATTCGACCTGGTATCACTTCCCTCTAACCTACCAATATTATTACTGTTAGTGTTCACGGCCTGCATGGGAAAGCCAAGAATGATGTCGTCATAGCCACGTCTACTCAGCTTACCAGCCTCTCTTTCGCCAGATGCTGCTGACCGTGGTCTTTTATTGGCTGGATTGTTGTCATTTATATCCGCCACACTGACTGGTTGGTTGTGTGCTGTACCCTGTCTCATCACATATGGAGGTCGGCCACCAGCGAATACAGCCTGGGCAGGGACTGTGTAAGGATGCCTGCTACAATAAAGTCAAAATTGTAATATGACTATTGTGACACATCTCATTTTGAAGCTTTTCACGCACGTACGCATGCATGCACGAACACACACACAAACGCATGTACGCACAGCCACATACACACACACACGCACGCACGGACGCACATACGCACGCACGCACACACACGCAAACACGCATGCACGCGCGCACGCATGCACGCACGCATGCGCGCACACACACACGCACACATTCACGCACGCGCATGCACGCATGCACACACACACACACACACACGCACGCATGCATGCATGCATGCATGCATGCATGCATGCACGAACGCACACCGTCTCACTATCTCCATTATTTTTCTCCCTGTAGGTCTACATGCCATATCCATGTCAATATATGATTTCATATATGTTGCCCCCACAGGGCCCATTATCCATATTCCTGGTTCGTGCACTTTTTGGTGCCTTTCTGGTAAACAGTCTCTTCTTTGCTGGCGCATTCCTAATAATATCATAGATTACTTATTATTTATTATGCTCAAGAGGCTATACGAGTGTAAATAGAGCTCGCATGCACGACAAAGCAGAAAACACAATTGACCTATTCAGCATATATATTAGTCCGAGTCTGTCTCTCAAGCGGCCCTATGGCAGATGTTTGAACAGACGGACAGGCTGGGTTTACCCGTCCCAGCCCTCTGCCGAAATATCTGGCATAGGGCTGATTGAGAGTCAAAGTACACTTAGACTACATAGATACAGGTCTAATTCCACACCTTTTATAGATGTTTGAAACAGCAATAAACTATATATAAATGTCTTAATTTCATGTTAAAAGCAAATATTGCATTGTTTGTGGTATCATTATTTTAGAATTTCAATATTTACCCATGAATGCTCGACATAGATCCATGAGGTGTGCCACGCATAGAGGAACCACCACGTTGCAGCATATATCGATGTCTGTGCTTCTGCTTTTTCTCACTGTTGATTCTTTAATAATAATAATAATAATAATAATAATAATAATAATAATAATAATAATAATAATAATAATAATAATAATAATAATAATAATAATAATGCCGATGAGGAAGAGAAGGAGGAGAAGAAGAAGTAAAATGCTAAAGCGATATTAGAATAACTGCTACATCAAAAAATAAATATTTATAAAATTATAAGTTGAGGATTTATCATTTTTTTTATATACAATCTAAAACCAAGGTTTTCTATTTTAATGAACTCATAAGCAAGAGCTCACATCATGTCCATTGTATGTACCCTGATAATGCAAGTTACTGGGCTAGTATGGTATTGGTCACGTGCCAGCCGAGTAACTTGCGTTATCAAGGCATATCTTAATTGTTTTTTCATATAGGCTGCATCCAGAACATACATTTGACGTTCTCTGCCATTGCTGTGCAAAACACTATCATTATAAAACCAAAATACAAAACTAAAGATGTTCAGGACAACAAATCCAAGTGCTAGACAATCCAAAATGAAAGCTCTCTCTCTCTCTCTCTCTCTCTCAGAAGAAGAAGAAGAAGAAGGAGAAGAAGAAGAAGAAGAAGAAGAAGAAGAAGAAGAAGAAGAAGAACAGGAACAAGAAGAAGAAGAAGAAGAAGAAGAAGAAGAAGAAGCGGATGTGCTATCAAACTTCGTTTCAAGTGTGTTTGCTAATGAACCAGATGGTGAAATTACGAAATTAGACTGCAAACATATGCTCTATCCATTAACAGAACTTAAGATATAAGAAACAAATGTAAAGACCAAATTGGACAATCTAAATATGAGTAACTTACCAGGTATAGACCAGCTACATCTAATGTTATTACAATCGTTGATTGCTTGCCTTAAAACTCCATTAACTAGGATATATAGACACCACTTCAGACAATGAAGCTACCTTCATAGTGGAAATTGGTTAAAATTAGTGCTATTTTCAGGAAAGGATTACAGAGGCTGGAAAGTAACTATAGGCCAGTAAGTTTAACAAACATTATATGTAAAGTCGTAGAGAAATTAGTGAGAGACCACATAATCAAATCTATGAGAGCAAATGAACTGTTCAGGGACAAACAGTTTGGCTTTATTGATAGTCGCTCAACTACGCTGCAATTACTGAATGTGATCGAACAATGGGCGGTAGCCTTAGATAATGGATACTCAACTGATACAATACACATGGACTTTATGAAAGTGTTTGATTTGGTGCCATCCACTGATATAGAAACTAGCTTCCAATGATGCTCGGATGGATCACTGATCTTCTCTAATTGTGAAGGACATGTATCCATGAATGACACTACATCAGACTGGAAGGATGTCTTGAGCGGGATCCAACAGAGATACCATTTTGTTTGTCATATACACAAATGACCTGCCAGATACCATAAAGTCCAGCATACTTTTGTTTGTTGACGATATAAATATGTCCAATACTATATCTGATTGGAAAGACAAAGAATAGCTGCAAAATGATATAAACACGCTACAAAAGTGTAGTGGTAAATTATCATTTGAGGAACACATAGTCAATAAAATAAACAAAGCTAACTAATGGTCGGAATCATCAGGAGACGTTACAAATTCTTAAATAAAAAATCAATATTATCTCTGTACACAGCTTTAGCTAGATGCCACCTCGATTGGCAACATCAGTATGGAGCCCATACAAAGTGAAAGATGTTGACCAGCTACAATTGGTACAACGACGAGCAACTAAACACATAGAAGGATTCAAAGATCTACTATAAAAAGTTAGACTAGCACACCTAAGACTACCATCATTATCATGCAGACGAATTAGTTTTGCTATGATAGAAATATTCAAAATTGTGCCTAAAATCTGCGATCCGGTGGTTGCTCCAAAGCTTTAATTCATAGACGAAAGAGCTACACGTGGTCACCATTTCTAACTACTCAAAGAAAGATGTAATTAAACAATTAGATTAAATGCATTTCTATGCGGAATAGTGAACCTCTGGAACAGTCTTCCAGCTGCAGTAGTTGACCATTCAACATTGACAACATTTAAGAACAGACTGGACTGCTACAGGAGTAACCAAGGGATACTGTATGCCTACAAAGCTTCATTCATCACAACTCAGTATACTCGGTACACATGATCATAGTATTGTCGCTACTAGTAGTTATTCTGACGATGACTGCAAAAGAGGACTAGGATCCTGCTGCCACTACGACCTAAAGTAACCTAAAGTAAGTTTAATTCTAGCAAGCATAAAATGCATTAACATATATCGATCACAGTCTTGTTGAATGGGGAAAAAGTATTTTAGTACATAGGCCTGCTATTGTAATATTAGACAGAGAGCCATTGCCAAACCTCCTAATTTAATTTTGAAATGACTCCTTCATTGATCTATGGAAACGGTAGCAAAATTACAAAGCCCAAACTATATTCTATTCCACTCAGATAATCCTCTGGAGCAATATACATTTCTATTTAGCCATCCATCATATGATGTCATAATCTACTACGTGGCGTGTATGATGACGTCATAATCAATTAAAGCATCAATGACTCGATATAGTCCGTCTTAAACACTTAATAGTCCAACACGCAGTACGAATTGTATGTCTTTACTATTTAATAAACATTCTGTCGTATATTTTGAAACTAAATTGACTGGGCGCTCAGCAGCAGCACACAGTCAAATTAGTATGAAAATATTCAACAGCTTATCTGCGTAGTTTTTAGGAAATTGATAGTCAGGGTGTGCAGGGATCGATCTATCCCAACACAAATGAGGTGTGGGTGGAGCTTAGCAAGTGATTGGCAGGACATAGCAAAACTGGAAAGGTCCGTTGAAGGGACCCAAACTGTCACTGAAGTAAATTGACGTCATAATCAAACTATGTCACTTGTCAGCTGACATCGCACTAAAATGATATAGTTTGATCAGAAATGAGAAAAGGTCTGAGAGTACGCGTCTGGAGTCCATGTCTTTGACGAATTTACAACGTAATAAACATTGTGTTGAATATTTTGAAACTAATTTGACTGTGAGATATTGCAGCAATAGCTCACAGTTATATTAGCTTCAAAATAGCGTACTTGTATAGTTAGTTTGAAATTAGAATTTCTGGGAATTCGGGGGTTGAAAGTGTCAAAATCGACTCAAATATGTGTACAAAGTGGAAGGAGCGTTGCTAAAAGTTTTCGAGCCAGAACTGGAAATGAATACCTCTAACTTAGTGATTGCAAACCCATTGAGATATGACAATAATTATTGCGTGGCCGCTCGCGGCTACGCTTATATTCGGGTTGTGTCTAGAATTGCGTATGGGCGCGGCCATTTTGCGCATATGATTGTGGTCTCCAACAGCTAACTAGAGAGATAGATAGAATGTGCCTCTATGTTTAGTTGGAACCATAGATTTAGGATATATATTGGCTTTATCGCTCATACGCGTACGCTCACTATGGGGGAATGGGATAGATGTCTCGACCACTGGATCTTCACTGACTGACTGACACACGATCAGATATGTATATAGCCTCCAAAACTCAAGTAAATTGTTTTTTGGTTAATTGGAATAGAAATTCTGCTGAAATAGCATGAAAAATACGGAACTACAAATCTACGGTAAAAATAAATAGGGGAAATACAGTAATACTGAGAAGCGGTAAGAATGACAGAAATGCGTAAAACCTAACGCATACATCGCTGAAATTACAAACATCTATCTACATATGATAACTATATGATAACTTGTATTCATTTTGGAAATTGCTGCCGTAAACCGTTGCTGCACACATGTACACAATTTTCAGCATTATTGTTTACATAATCTACACAAATCTTTCTTGTACTGACCGTGAAATAACTAGGCCTAGCCTTTGAAAGCAGAAAGAGAATGGTTAGAGGTTTTTTTTATCTCCCAGTTTCTGTGAAACCGGACACCGTTTGGTATAGAAGACCTCAAAAATAAATTACCACGTTTTCAAAGCAAGGTAGAATTTCTGTTTTTCTTTGCAAATATAGTGCCTTATTTACGTGTATGAGCTGTACTGTAAAACCGCCTACTCGATGGTATAGAACATCTAAAGAATAAATTAACATGTTTGCAAAGAAAGACAGAATTTCTGTTTATGTTTTGTAAGTACAATAACTAATTTATGAGCCGTATAACGTACCCTAATCAGTCGAATCACTTGTAATAAGTGAGCACAAATTTTAGCAAGAGCGGTCAGATATTGTAGAGCCCTGCCGTTATAGTCAATTAGTCCCCCCACCCCACCCCCGCCACCAACCTCTCCTCAGTAGGGTGACGTCACAGTCAAAATACGTAATGACTGGTTATGTAGTTATGTCCAACAGGAACATTGAAAAGTCCTTCAGCTGTGCGAAATGAAGAGCTTTACTATTTAATAAGCAGCAGCACCCAGTCAAATTAGTCTCCAAAATATTCAAAAGCTCACCTCCAAAGTTACCGTGAAAATGGGATTCTGGGAAGTCATGGTTCAAAGTATGTATATAAATCACGACGACAACGACGGATGTGCGTGTAGGCCTATCATCACTTTCCGTGGCCGCTCAGCACTACGCATTCACTTGGTTGTGTCTAGAATGGACCTTTCCACATTATCCATCCATCACATGACGTCATAATCAACTACATGACGTGTAGAATGACATCATAATCAATGACGTCATGAATGACTTAGACAAGTACGTCATGGACGCATAATTGACCTTTCCAGTTTTAGCTAGTACCCGCACACATCTAGCTAAGCTCTACCCACACCTAGCTCGTGTTGAGATCGATCGATCTATGAAATACATGACTATCAATTTCCAGAAAACTATACAGATAAGCTGTTAAATATTTTGTAACTAATTTGACCCAGTGCTGTTGCTGCCGTAAGGCAGCAACAGCGCCCAGTTAAATTAGTTTCAAAATATTAAACAGCATGTTTAATAAATAGAAGACATACAATTCTTACAACGTGTTGGACGATTAAGAGTTAAAGACGGGCCAAATAGAATCATTTATGACGTAATGATTATGATGTCAGCATGCGCGTCACTTCGATGGCTATGATGTCATATGGCGTCATATTATCGAAGGATACAATCGGAAAGGTCCATTGAAGATGGACTATGAGTTGTAAGATTTGCATGTCCACTATTTAATAAATATTCTGTTGAATATTTTGAAACTAATTTGACTGGGTGCTGTTGCTGCCATAGACAACAACAGCACCCAGTCAAATTAGTTACGCCTTATCTGTATTGATTTTAGAAGATTGATAGTCAGGGCATTCGCGGGGATCGATTGATCCCAACACTGCGAAGTGTGGGTGGAGCTTAGCTAGAGGTGAGGCGGGGAATAGCTAAGACTGGAAAGGTCCATTGCCGGTGCTGCCATTTTTCACTAGGGATTGTGGTCATTCACGTTCTCGCCAGATCTCCTAACATTAACGAGAGCGTCTCTATTTAGATTGGAATCGTAGATTTAGGATATATTGTCTAGATTTCTCGTGCGCATTAAACGCATACCCGCACTATTGGGGCTAGTTGCATTACTAGCTGGTGACCTGGGCTAATTGCTGACTGTACATTTGCATCAGAAACAAAATAGTATTGTGATCTGTCCCACTGTACCCACGTACATCTCTTAACCTCCACTCAACACTCGTCCCGATCAGACTTGCCAAAATGGTTTCTGTAGTAATCTTGAGAAACTACCATTTACATCTAACAGGTAGGCATTTTTGAAAATTTACCACTGGAATGACTGGCTCGATAACGGAGCCTATCATTCCAATGGTAAAGTGCCAAAATCAACGGTCTCTTGGTCTGCAAATGGGCATAGGATATCTCCATGATAATGGATGGATCTGATCTGTCAACCAAGCATATGACGTCATAATTATTTACGTCATATGTAGGATGACGTCACAATCAAAATACGTGATGAATGATGTAAATAGCTTCATCAGGAACATTGAATAATTCATCAAGTGTACGAATTTTATGTCTTTACGATTTAATCCCCGGGATTTAACCAATCAATCAATCAATCAATCAATCAATCAATCAATCAATCAATCAATCAATCAATCGATCGATCGATCGATCGATCGATCGATCAATCGATCGATCGATCAATCAACTACTGCCAGTGTCGTGATGGAGAACGGGTGAGGGCATAGAATACACTATACGGTGTGCATTCAAAAGATAGTCTCATATGAATTCGGCAGCGTATCAGTATATCCAACTCTTGTCTTGGTGTGGTTGTCCAGCGGAAAGATATCTGGGTTGCTGATGCTATACGGAATTGCAGAATGACGGTTCGATCCCTGACCGGGAAAATGATGATCAATAAAGTAAACTAACGGGTGCACTCCGTAGGGGAGGTTAGCGCAGAAATTGAAGTCATCGCGTTGCCAGTGTGTTAAAAAACTGATCAAGCAAACAAGCTTTATTGACAGATCCAACACGTGGACATACAGACAATATTCAACATTCTGTTGAATATGTTGATACTAATTTGACTGGGAATTGTACGAATTGTATGGCCTTAGTATTTAACCAACAATTTGTTGAAAATTTGAAACTAATTTTCCTGGACGTTGTATGATTTTTTTACCATTATCAATTGCGTCCTATAAAAGCTTCACAGGCGTTATAGTCAAAATGCTAAGTGAATGACGTCTCTAGCTCCATCGTGAATATTGAATAGTCCGTCAAGTGTACAAATTTTATGTCTTTACTTTTTAATCAACATTCTGTTGAATATTTTGAAATTAATTTGACCAGGCACTTTGACCGGGCACTGTTACGACTATAGGCAGCAAAAGCACCCAGTCAAATTAGTTTCAGGATATTCAACACCTTACCTGTATAGTTACCTTGAAATTGGGATTCTGGGAAGTCGTGAATCAAAGTATATAAATTGATTTCAACATGCCGAAAGAACGGACAGAGCTTAGCTAAAAATGGACACCACCTTTGAAATTGTCATGAACAAATTTGATCATTAAACAGCCAATACCACTTAGTAATGTGTGGTCCACCCACTTGTAATAAGTGACCACATATTTTAGCAAGAGCATTCAGATAGTTAGCATTGCCCTGCCAGACGCATGTAGACCCAATCGCAATGGACCAATTCTCTTATGGAAAGAAGGCATAAGTTATCCAACCTATCGCTCAAGTGTTGACGTCATAATCAATTATGTCACATGTAGGCTGATGTCACAGTCAAAATACGTAATGAATGACGTATCTATGGTTATAGAAATGTTGAAAAGTCTGTAAGCTGTGCGAATTTTATGTCTTTACTATTCAATAAACATTCTGTTGAATATTTTGAAACTAATTTAACTGTGCTGCCGCTATAAGCACCGACAGCATCTAGTCAAATTTGTTTTAAAATATTCATAGGCCTAACATCATCTCTTATTGTATTTTAACAGCCTCATGGCATAGCTGGTCAAACCGACCCCTACAGTGATCTTGAGCCATGTCAAATTGCATGCCATGAGGAGACAGTTCTTGATAATGTACCACTGGAATGACTCTCGAGACAGTCATTCCAGATTTCAGTGGCAAATCCGCAAAAACAGTCTTCTCTTGGCCTGCACAATGGACATTCAATATCTAAATATTTTAATATTATTCACCAAATTTAGACAGTAAAGGTTTAATATATTATGACGACAATACCAGGTACTGTGTCTGTTTCATTTCCCTTATGTATTATAGCATAAAACACTGGGCTGAACATTCGAGATAGTGTATAAATCTTAGCCAATTCACAGTCTTCACTGCCCTATTGTCTGTAGGTTATGCTCGGCCCCAGATTTTTACCCACATAAACTTGAGTTTAAAAAATATAATTTAGCCTAAATTACTTTCAGCTGTAAACAATATGATATCATATCATTGCTAGCTATAGTCATAATTAAAACAAATTCTACAATGAAATAATTCCATAGTCTGCAATTCCATACCGAAAATTGGCTTAAATCTTGGCAGATCAGTGATTTTCAGTACCATACTCTCTGCAATAAGTTTAGCCCATATTCGGTTATAAAATTCATACATATGGTCAGATCGGTATATGAATACGCTAATAAAGTATCAAGCTTTAAAATGTCTACCATGAAGTAATTTAGTAGCACTGTAGCACACAATTCCATGGCAAAAATTTGCACAGGTTTTGGCAGATCCATGGTTTTCGGTAGCCTACTGTCTAATAAGTTTGGCTCCAAAATGTCAGGTAGATGTATAAATACGCTAATATAATATTGATTTTTAAAAATTCGACCGTAAAGTAATTTTATAATATACAACTTAGTAGCGACCAAAAGCTGTCAGATGCCAATAATTTACGTACCAATATCTATGTACTCTGTATGTAACCAGTTTTCGAACATCTAACCATGCAGAACTCAATATGCATTATTATGTACTAGTACTGTACGAGATATTGCACGATTCTACCATCAAATAATTTCATAATTACCAAGTATGTCCATGTAGTTACTTATTCACAATATGTCCCCATTCAAAGATAGTTGGTTCACATTATCCACAATCGGATAGATGTCGATCGGGCCTGGCATATTGCTTGTAATAGGTTTGGCTCCAGAATTTCACCGATATGTTT
The DNA here is from genome assembly GCA_034401795.1 of Chaetoderma sp. LZ-2023a. NCBI lineage: Eukaryota > Metazoa > Mollusca > Caudofoveata > Chaetodermatida > Chaetodermatidae > Chaetoderma > Chaetoderma sp. LZ-2023a. Next base: position 131,333,887 of record CM067372.1, read on the forward strand.
GCACAGATATATATGAATGTGCTAATAAAGTATAGAGTTTAAAAAATTCTACTATGAAGTAATTTCGAAATACGCAATTTAGTCGCAACTTGCAGTTTTTAAATGCTAATAATTTACTATATATTCAGTATCAGAATCTCTGTACTCGGTTTGTAACCATGCTTTCGAACATAATACCATCTTGAACTCACTTGATATTGCACAATTCTATCATCAAATATTTCTTGCAATAATGTGAAAATATTTCTATATAGCCTATAATTTAGCTCCAGATAGAATCTGAATTATCAAACAAAAAACTCAAGAATTTACGCAAATGGTCAACAAGATGGACGGAAAGATGGACGGACTGCCCCAAAATATTTACTTCTTCCTATAGCCCATAGCCAATCCTATCCAAGGCCGATGCCATTACAACCATCTTAAAGATATGACATTACCAAGAAACTATAATTATTACAATCCCAACCACCATCAGCACTATATGGGAAAGGTAAGAAACTGTAAATGATAGTCAGAACCTATGTAATATTGAGTGTTAATATAACAAGATAAACAAATTTCCCTCTGTCCTGCAAATTTATTGTCAATTTATCACATGTCTAATGGCTATATCTTTATAGTACATTGAACTTAACTTGAAGCTCACGTCTTCCTATATTATATAGTGCCGTGCCATTTTTACATGTAAAATTTATTTTTTGTTCTATGTAGGGATCCAAGGTCTAGATATAGTCACTGTCTTTGGTGGACAGCCTGTTGTGATACTGCAAATTGTATATTATATATAAAAATGAATTTGAAACTCAACTTGAATTATAATAATCTCCGGCCACGCTATTTGCCATTGATGCCTTGCATCAATATGTGTACTTGTATTATAGATCTATTGTGATGAACATTTCTCCTCCAACCATGGAGTTGCAAATGTCAGATATTAACAAATGTGTATGTGAATTAGTTGATCTTTTGTGGTAATCTATTCTATCTTTGTGTGACAACTTGAAATTTCACATAATTGTAGACAGAATCCGATTTTCAAGGTAACTACAGGCTATACAGGTAAGCTGAGGACTGGGTGCTGTTGCTACCTATGGCAGCAACAGCACCCAGTCAAATTAGTTTCAAAATATTCAACAGAGCGTTTATTAAATAGTAAATTCATCTCAAAGACATACAATTCAAACACTTGACAGACTTTTCAATGTTCTTGATTGAGCTAGATACGCCATTCATTGTGCATTTTGATTGTGACATGAAACTACATGTGACGTAATTGATTGTGACATCATATACTTGAGAGATAGATTGGATATCTCCATTCCACCAGAGCCAAATCTTGGTCTTCAAACAAACTGGTCTGACCGCACCATCTATAAGTACGTGGTTTGCTTCTAAGTGGCATAGAATAGGAACAGACATGCAGCTTTTAATCGGGCCTAAACTCTTGGACCATTTCCTATATTTTACATAAGTCAGCAATCATGTTGCAGTAATGGACCTTTCCAGTTTATCCATTAATCATAATCAATTATATGACGTACTCAATTACGTCATGAATGGCGTAGCTAAGTTCGTTGCGAACGCGTAATTTGATGATGGCCTAAGCTTGGTTGTACGAATTGTATGTCTTTAGTATTTAATAAACATGCTATTGAATATTTTGAAAGTAATTTGACTGGGCGCTGTTGCTGCCGTCGTTTTCTGGAATTTGATAGTCAGGCTGTTCATGGATCTATAGATCCCAACACGGGCGAAGTGTGGGTGGAGCTTAGCTAGAGATGGACGGGGCATGGCTAAAACTGGATTCCTCCATTGACCTGGCCATGCCATTACGGGTTGGTTCCACCACTAAGTGTCGCATTCTAAATGGATGTCGGTCAACTTCTGAAACGCCAATGGAGACAGTTCCCTGATTGAGCCATATTCTGAACTCAGCCATCATCATTCCAGATATGTGTGACAATTTTATCTACAATCCAGGTCGACTTAGCAAAGCAAACAAAGATGTAGAATACGTATAGGGTCATATGTCATGGGAATATGGAAGAGCAATTGGGATACACTGGCAGCATTCCTTAGTGTGCATGACCTCTTTGCCACAAACATGGCCATCAAACACGCATGCCATCACGGAACAACATGGACAGGACACATCATCTCACAAAAAAGACTCCAAAGCCACAATAACTGTCTTTATCCAGATTCATTATGCGATATGAAAGGGCAACGCCAAACCACTGCTTCAGAACTCTCGCACATTTAGCCAGACGGGCCTCAATTCACCGGGTAGCAGATATCAACGATCGACAACAGCCCCAATCGAAAAACGAGACGTTAGCCAGAGTACACAATACATTGCAACATTAATCACCAACATAGTAGGTGTTGTCAAGAATAACAGCATAAGTGGAAACAGAGGTGGAGGTATCTACCCCTAGTTGTAAGGTCACCCGAAGAACAGAAGGCACTACAGCTCAGCATCTATCTAAGTGACCAGAGCAAAGACTGCATAACGCCATGTCGAGAATGCAATATCATACATCGTTCAGTGAACGACACAAAGAACTTATCAACCTCCAAGCAGACACCTTGGCACATGTTTTGTTAGGATGTCCCAGTCTCTGAGAGGTTTTGGTCCACCGCTTTAGCTTTCTTTGCCTAACACTGAAAACAACTTCATCGTGACAGACCAAGGAAAATCAGATGTGCTTAGAGACTGGTTTAAGAATCAATGCACTGATCCAGACGACGGGGCACCCCTTTTGTATCTGATCACATGCCACTACAAACACCAATCGAAACAATTGAGGCCAAAAAAGGTACTTAAAACTCAGAGAAATGGATATTTGGATCAGACAGCTGCAGCGATGAACTGTTGAAGTATGCGGATGATAGTATTTCCAACTCATCACAGGCGTATGAAAACCTGCGTTCATGCAACACCTCCATGTTCGCCAAAGTTTCCTTATCGCACTGTCCAAACATAGGCACCACCGGAACCATCAGCAAGTTCATTAATACCAACCCGAAGGTCATATTCAATACAGCGTTGTGTTGTGTCTGAGAGAAGATTGGCTGTGGTATAGTCCAGTCAAACTAATGCTAGAATGGTCTAAGCCTGGGAAAAATGTAATCATAATCATGTATGGTTGTTCATTAGAGTTATCTTTATGATATGTCAAAACTGTAATTTAAAAAAAAAATTTAATGTTGTTGAACATGGTATTTTAATGAGCGTGTCATGGTCAAAATTTATGAGATTGTTAACCCCTCGTGTGACAACCGCGGTTCGATGCGCTCAAAAGGCGAGTTTCAAAGCAAATTAAAAATTTTGCTCAGTGAATAACCATTTGCTGGCCAAAAGAAGACTGTTTTTTGTAAGTTTATAACTGGAATTTAGGAAAATCGTTTTAAAGGTGTTATCACCGGAATGACTGGCTCGGTAACCTAGCCAGTCATTACAGTGGTAAATTGTTTTAAATAGTCTTCTCTTAGCCTGCAAATAGACAGTCCTCAAGACAACTGCAGAGGAAGTATTGGCCGCTTTTACCAGAGGGGTTAAATTACAGTGTGACCAGGCCAAATTGAAATAGTAATCAGCCATGGGTTATTTGGTTCTGTAAAGGTATTTTCATCGCATATCATAAATGCAATTTGATATATTTTGCGGAATATGTTTTTTTCATGGTCGCAATTTATGGAACCGTTAACTTTCAGTTTGTCACCTCGACAAATTACAATTGATTATGATTAGCCTGAGTAATCAATAAATAAATTTTGCCGGGGCTAGTACTATTTGCGATAGGCCATCTTGATGGGCTAGTAACAATCTGAAGTCATTAACGGAAGGATCCGTTTCTAGATACATGTATAGCTATGCCACGTTCATTTCTAGCTACGACCCGCCCATTCATAACTATGCCACGCCCATTTCTAGCTAAGCACTGGCCAATTTTTTTTACGCGTGTTGGAAGCGATTTATATACTTTGAATCTTGAATTCCAAGATTCCCAAAATTTAAGGTAACTTTACACGTAAGCTGTTGAATATTTTGAAAATAATTTGACTGTGTGCTGCTATTGCTGCCTATGAAAGCAACAGCTCCAAGTCAAATTACTTTCAAAATATTCAACAGAAGACATGCAATTCGTCCAGTTGACGGATTTTTTCAGCGCCACGACGAAGTTATAATACGTCATTTTGATTGTGACGTAATTGGTTATGACGTCAAATACAAATACTTGAGTGACAGCTCGGACCCCACCATTTTGAAAACATTGTGAAATCTATTGGTGTCTTAGAGAGCAACATCATACAGCGTGACTGTTTTCAAAATGCTATCCATTTGATTCCAACCCACGGTTTGTACTATCCCTATCCTGACTACCAGTGTATGTTAGGCAATGGCAGTCGATATTTGTCGATACATTTAATTGTAAATAATTGCTTTGCTAATACTGGTCTTGCCCTTAATCAACAAATATAGTGATAATTAAGAAATATATTTAAAAAAAAGCACGTAAAAGAGCTAGTAATAATGAAAGCTAATTAGTCTAACTGTCTCGCTGCTGCAAACCACCAAACAATGAGCGAAAACTGTCTGAATATCATGAACACAATCTGACTGAAAGTTGTTGGTGGCTTAGCCATCAACAACTTCCAGTCAAATTGTTTTCAAAATATTTAGCAGGTCCAGAGATATAACCACTGAAATATGTCGTCGGCAAAAACCCTGCGATCAGACGGCTAAAACTATGCACATAAAACAAACAGTGTGAATTCCGTAGCACATCAATACGGAATCATATTTCTTGGAGTAAATAAAAGGATTTCTAGCCATTCCCCGCCCATTTCTATCTAAGCTCCGCCCACATTTTACGCATGTTATACTCGATTTGAAAACGTGAAGCCTGAATTCACAGATTCAAAATTTCAAGGTAACTATATATAGGTAAACTTTTGAATATACTGAAACTAATTTAACTGGGACAGTTTTTGTATGTATTCGTACACTTTAGCGACAGACCTTTCGATTTGCGTGACAGAGATATAATATGTCGTTTTGATTATGACGTCATCTAACATGTGACGTATTTGAATATGATGTCAGATACTTACGCGTATTTAACCCTTTAACCCTTGAAATGAGAATGTCTCAGAATTCCAAACAACCATACAAGAAAATGTAGCGTATTTTTAAACTAATTGGACTGGGACCTACTGCTGCCAGGCCCGTACATAGGTTACATCAAACCGAATTTGTCGCTTTTGTCCTGAAAGGAGTTAATGAACACTCCACCTACCTAAAGCAGAAGAATACTATAACTCCTATAGTAATTAGGAGACAGACTCCTGCCACACACCCGGCCACCACCAGGCCTACAAACTCCACGTCTCCATCAGCCGCCACCATTACTCCTGAAAACAATGCACAAATAAAGACGTCAGCTACCTTACATACAACATGTGCATGCAAATGGTACGATTTTAAGATGAAGCTGTGTAGTGACAAAAGAAATTATACAGCGACAGATTACAGCAACATCTATGATAACGCTGTTTGCTGGTCCGGTACTGGACCAATAGCGGGCCAATATGGCGCGGTATTGGCCCAGTACCGGCCCAGTAATCTGCGTTATCATGGGCGCTATTTTAAAGTAAACGAACGACTGACTGATCAACGATTTATGAATTACTAAAATGCTGTGTATGAGGAGGGGCGTGTGGGTTGGGCCGGGGATGGGGGAGGGGGGGGGCGAGTGTGTGGAACTGAGCGGGGTGGGTGGGGCGGGGGGGGGGGCGGGGGGGACTAGGGGGCGGGTGGAGGTGTGTTTTGTGGTAGGGTTGAGGTGGGGGTGGGGGGGGTGTTAGAGACACTGGCCTTCGTTTTTTAATGACACGCATAAGCCTATTGCATAGACAGTACTATGAGCCACTGTGTTTTTTGATAAAAAGCTAGCATAAAGTTGTTCAAGTTTCAAGATTTCTTTTTTCACACACCCCCCCCCCACCCCCCCCCCCCCACCCCCGTCGTCCTATTGCACGATCCTCGCCCTCCCACTACGTTCCCGTATCATAGGTCTGCAAGTACGGCCTCGAACAGCGTAGCTATATGAGTGGGCGTATGTTAGTACGATGTATTCACCCAGGATGTGTTGCAGAACAGCATATGAGGGAAATCTTTGTTATACGGTCTGGCGGTGGAGTCGAGCATAAATAAATTAAATATACATATATACATCATCATTCTTATTCGGTCTTCATCCATCATCCCACAATGCATTGCGTTTACTACTGTTTAACGTTAACCCGGAACTTGTACCAGGAGCAGTGTTCCGGTTAACGTTAAATTGTAATAAGGGCAATGAATTGTGGGATGTTGGCTGAACACTGAATTAACGAATTCTACTTCATTATCGTCCTTTTCATTACTTACTAATTTAAATTAAAAACCACGATTACAGTATTGAAATTAACAATGATATCAATCATAATTTTAATTTTCAGACCCGCTCATACTTGTGTCCCCAACCATGTACAGGGGTGCCATTTCATCTCGCTAAGCTTATGCGAATGACATCCGCTCCCCTTAGTCCATGACACTGATGTCACATGTCAGCTGGCCAAGGTTCAATGGAGGAATCCAGTTTTAGCTATGGTCCGCCCATCTTTAGCGAAGCTCCACCCACGCTGTTCCCCTGTTGGCATCGATCGATCCCTACACTCTCTGAATCTAAATTTCTAGAAAACTATACAGGTAGCCTAAGCTGTTGAATATTTAGAAACTAATTTGACTTGGTGCTGTTGCTGCCTATGGCAACAACAGCGCCCAGTCAAATTAGTTTCAAAATTTTCCACAACATAATTAATACATCGATTATTAAACAGTAACGACATACAATTCGTACAACCCAAATTTAGTCCGTCATCAATTAAGTGTTCGTGACAAACTTATGACGTTATTGATTATGACGTCATCCTACACACCACGTTTGTGATTATGACATCACCTGCTGATTCGGCCAGCTTCGACGTTAGAAAGTTAAAGGTGCATATTCACACCAGAATGCTTAGATATACAATTGTTAAAATTTTATATATTTAGATGCTTAAATTATGTGCCTAGATGTAATGAAACGAAATAAATCTTAACCTATGATGATTTCATTCCATACAAATTAATATAATGCTTTCTTTGAAATTGAATTAGACACATGCACGTGCACCTAATTCAAATTCACAACTAAAATAATTATATTAATTTTTATGGAATGAAATCACATGTTAAGATTTATTTCGTTTATTTACATCTAGGCACATAAATTAAGCCTCTAAAAGTACATAATTTTAAGAATTTTATTTTCAGGCATTCTGGTGTGAATATGCGCCTTTAATGGCGATCAAAATCCAAGCTTCTGATTAAACAATGTCCATTTGCGGGCCAACAGAAAACCATTTCCTGGAAACTTACCTCTGGAAAGACCGGCTCTCTTACAGAGTAAGTCATTCCAGATGCGTATTTTTCTAAAATAGTCATCTCGCGGCCTGCAAATCGACATTCAGCAAGAACACCACCGATTGCGGTGTTCGCAGGCTTGACCATCATACGGTCAAGTTGATACATGAGAGATTAATGTGGCTGTATGATATGTTCCCGGTTAGTGCCAGGAATTGAGGAATCCAGTTTTAGATACGCCCATCTTCGGATAAGCTCCACCCACACTTCGCCCGTGTTGGGATCGATCAACCCATTGACTATCAATTTCTAGAAAACTATACAGGTAAGCTGTTGAATATTTTTAAAACTAATTTGACTGGACGCTCTTGCTGCCTATGGCAGCAGCAGCGTCCAGTCAAATAGTTTCAAAATAGTCAACAGGATGTTTATTCAATAATAAAGACACACAATTTGTACAGCAACGCTTATAGTCCGTCATCAATTAACCGTTCGTGACGAACTTATCTACGTCATTCATGACGTAATTGATTATGACATTAGCCTACACGTCACGTAGTTGATTATCACGTCATATGATTGAAAGATAAACGGCAATCGTTCATTTACATAACTTGTTCAAACAAAAAATTAATATATTCCTTATATTATGTTACAAGCAATAACAATGAAAGGCTTATTTCAAATATGTAATCAACAGTATACAGAAATATATATTAATTTTTTCCTGTGTATATTTTTGACCTTGGAAAAGAAATTGAGATCCATCTTCCACAACATTACATGAAGGACAAATCGGTTTTCGCGTTCTATATCCAGCCATCTATTTGTTTCTATACCGAGCTTATGGTGTAACCGTCTGACCGCTGAGTTTCTGCCGACGACATGCCCCAGGGGTAGTATCTGCGGACCGGGTAAATATTTTGAAAACTATTTGACTGAAAGTTGTTGTTGGCTAAGCCACCAACAACTTTCAGTCAAATTGTTTTCAAAATATTCGGCATGTTCACAGTTATTGCACATTGAAATTAATGTCTGATGGCTGCAGCAGCGAGACCGTTAAGGTTATAAACTTACACATGAAAATCGCCTCTGTATGATAAGATTTTCAAATATTCTTAAAATCTAAACTGTTTTAATCTGCTTAATCTTTGTAAAACGTTAACCGTGTGGATCTGTGCATCTGATCTATAGATCCATTTGTCTACAAAGCCTTGTTTCACAGCGGAGTCTACGCTTTTAAGTGATTTATTGTTTATTAAACCGGTTCTATTTGGAATAGGTCGGCTTGTCATGTAGCTTCTAATATATCTCTAATAGATTTGAGCCATTTGAATTGTGTGTTCTGTTTCCGTTCGTATTCAATGCAAAGATGACACAAAATTCCTGATAATTTACTGTAGCCTACATTTAGAATCTTTGCCTAAAATGAATCATATTACATTTTACATTAATTTCTAAAGAATACCTCTTGAGTTTCCCATATATAATCATATCTGGTGTACTCAGTTTTATTTCTAATGCGCATTTGAAGAATTTTATTTGACATGCCTCAATAATATCTTACTCTTCGGGACCCCAGATTTCGACAGCATGTCGTACAGGTGTAATTAAGACATTAAAGAGAGAACACGTTAGATCTAGGGGAATGGTGTGCTCTTTTATTTCCCCTAGTAGGGCATACATAGCATTTCTCTAAGAATGCGCATTCCATTCATCAACAATTTCAATTCTACGGTCATCAGTTAGGAACGGGACGTGGGTATTTTTCTTCCGTTTCGAGAAAATGATGACTAGTTTTTTTGAAATATTTACATTGTGTTTTCAGTTACAGCAGTAATTGTGGAAATTGCTAGACTATTCTGAAGTGCAGGTGTGGAATCTGCTAAAATACCAGTGTCCTCTGCATGAAGACGTATGGCGAGTCCGGCGAGATAAAGATATCGGTTCAGGTATTCGTGTGCTTCTTTTCAAGATCTTTCTTTATATCTTTATGTTTTGTTATGTTTATCGAAAACATAATTGTTTAAGAAACATTGACTGGAGGCCGTTGCAGAAACAGATTTTAATGAAAGTATTTCAAAATATTTAGCAACTTACCTGTATTGCTGCCTTCAGATTGAAATACTGAATGTCCAGCAGTAGTGTGTCACTTCTGGTACATATTTCAATGATAGTGACAACACTATTTACAGAAATATCATTATGGCTATCAATCTTATCTTCCCACAATAATCTTTATTATCAACAAATATAGCAGAGTAATTCGCGCGCTCCCTGTATACAATATTCTTCACTGCACATGTTCTTTACTTTCATTGCAATACAATATGACAATATTATATGCTTGCGCGTGGACAATATGCAGTCGCGGTTAAGCTTTAATTCAAAACCAGTTTTGGTGTCGGAGACACGCTGTGCATTGTATTCACAACGGCATATATTAAGAGATCCCTTATTTATCTGTTTCCGTGTGTGCGTCCGTCCGCCGTCGGATATGTTCAGCACGTGTCTGTGGCTACTTGGTCTTGTACCCGGCCCAGTAACCTGCGTTATCAGTGACTCATAATTCTCATAAGGGTCCTTTTGAGGATAATCATCCCCAAAATGCAGCTTGTGACCCCAAAAATAGTGGCAGTGGGTCCCATGGAACCCCTGAAAATCGTGTAAGACTGTTAAATATAATTAGTAGTTTTCTAGGCTTTTGCACATGTATTTACCTACAAAATCTAAACTGGGACCACTATTATTCATACATGTAGTTGTGAGTCCATGGGCCACTATAATTCATACATGTAGTTGTGAGTCCATGAATCACTATAATTCATACATGTAGTTGTGGGTCCATGAATCACTATAATTCATACATGTAGTTGTGGGTCCATGAATCACTATAATTCATACATGTAGTTGTGGGTCCATGAATCACTATAATTCATACATGTAGTTGTGAGTCCATGAATCACTATAATTCATACATGTAGTTGTGAGTCCATGAATCACCATAATTCATACATGTAGTTGTGGGTCCATGAATCACCATAATTCATACATGTAGTTGTGAGTCCATGGACCACTATAATCCATACATGTAGTTGTGGGTCCATGAATCACCATAATTCATACATGTAGTTGTGGGTCCATGAATCACCATAATTCATACATGTAGTTGTGAGTCCATGGACCACTATAATCCATACATGTAGTTGTGGGTCCATGAATCACCATAATTCATACATGTAGTTGTGGGTCCATGAATCACCATAATTCATACATGTAGTTGTGGGTCCATGAATCACCATAATTCATACATGTGGTTGTGAGTCCATGAATCACTAAAATTCATACATGTAGTTGTGAGTCCATGGACCACTATAATTCATACATGTAGTTGTGGGTCCATGGACCACTATAATTCAAACATGTAGTTGTGGGTCCATGAATCACCATAATTCATACATGTAGTTGTGGGTCCATGAATCACCATAATTCATACATGTAGTTGTGAGTCCATGGACCACTATAATTCATACATGTAGTTGTGAGTCCATGGATCACTAGAATTCAGACATGTAGTTGTGAGTCCATGGACCACTATAATCCATACATGTAGTTGTGGGTCCATGAATCACCATAATTCATACATGTAGTTGTGGGTCCATGAATCACCATAATTCATACATGTAGTTGTGAGTCCATGGACCACTATAATTCATACATGTAGTTGTGAGTCCATGGACCACTATAATTCATACATGTAGTTGTGAGTCCATGAATCACTATAATTCATACATGTAGTTGTGAGTCCATGGACCACTATAATTCATACATGTAGTTGTGAGTCCATGGACCACTAAAATTCATACATGTAGTTGTGAGTCCATGGACCACTAAAATTCATACATGTAGTTGTGAGTCCATAGACCACTATAATTCATACATGTAGTTGTGAGTCCATGGACCACTATAATTCATACATGTAGTTGTGAGTCCATGGACCACTATAATTCATACATGTAGTTGTGGGTCCATGAATCACTTTAATCCATACATGTAGTTGTGGGTCCATGAATCACTATAATTCATACATGTAGTTGTGAGTCCATGGACCACTATAATTCATACATGTAGTTGTGAGTCCATGGACCACTATAATTCATACATGTAGTTGTGAGTCCATGGACCACTATAATTCATACATGTAGTTGTGAGTCCATGGACCACTATAATTCATACATGTAGTTGTGAGTCCATGGACCACTATAATTCATACATGTGGTTGTGAGTCCATGGACCACTATAATTCATACATGTGGTTGTGAGTCCATGGACCACTATTATTCATACATGTAGTTGTGAGTCCATGGACCACTATAATTCATACATGTAGTTGTGAGTCCATGGACCACTATAATTCATACATGTAGTTGTGAGTCCATGGACCACTATAATTCATACATGTAGTTGTGAGTCCATGGACCACTATAATTCATACATGTGGTTGTGAGTCCATGGACCACTATAATTCATACATGTGGTTGTGAGTCCATGGACCACTATAATTCATACATGTAGTTGTGAGTCCATGGACCACTTTAATTCATACATGTAGTTGTGAGTCCATGGACCACTATAATTCATACATGTAGTTGTGAGTCCATGGACCACTATAATTCATACATGTAGTTGTGAGTCCATGGACCACTATAATTCATACATGTAGTTGTGAGTCCATGGACCACTATAATTCATACATGTAGTTGTGAGTCCATGGACCACTATAATTCATACATGTAGTTGTGAGTCCATGGACCACTATAATTCATACATGTAGTTGTGAGTCCATGGACCACTATAATTCATACATGTGGTTGTGAGTCCATGGACCACTATAATTCATACATGTAGTTGTGAGTCCATGGACCACTATAATTCATACATGTAGTTGTGGGTCCATGAACCACTATAATTCATACATGTAGTTGTGAGTCCATGGACCACTATAATTCATACATGTAGTTGTGAGTCCATGGACCACTATAATTCATACATGTAGTTGTGAGTCCATGGACCACTATAATTCATACATGTAGTTGTGAGTCCATGGACCACTATAATTCATACATGTAGTTGTGAGTCCATGGACCACTATAATTCATACATGTAGTTGTGAGTCCATGGACCACTATAATTCATACATGTAGTTGTGAGTCCATGGACCACTATAATTCATACATGTGATTGTGAGTCCATGAATCACTATAATTCATACATGTAGTTGTGAGTCCATGAATCACTATAATTCATACATGTAGTTGTGAGTCCATGAATCACTATAATTCATACATGTAGGTGTGGGACCATGAACCACTAAAATTCATACATGTAGTTGTGAGTCCATGGATCACTATAATTCATACATGTAGTTGTGAGTCCATGTGCCCTTTAATTTTAGCATTGATATGAAATACTGTTTGGGAACACCAGATTTCAGTAATTTGGGACCTCCAGATTTCAGCCGGAGACGCCCAAATTTCAGGGTGTGTGTCCCTGGGATCTCCAAAATGTAGATGCCATGAGAAACACTGATCAGAGTACATGTCTATAAAGAGCGTCAATGCTGAGTTGTGCATGGTCAGTGCTTGCCTCCTCAAGCGCATCCCGTTTACATAACAAATTCAATACCCGACGCAGCGATGAATTTATCATAGCTATCAAAACGGCGAATTAATTACCATCAAACTGCTGCATAATCACAACTCGAGAATATTGATTTGCTAACAATATGTCATCTTTAAGCGTGACCAGCGTGTCAATTACAGTAATCAACATATCGATATGAAATGGATAATGCGTATATATCCGTGTAGAAAAGCTAGATCTGCTGACAGGTGCGGTGACAGTATGTTTACAAACAACGAGGACACCCAGGCTTCAGCAAACTCACGTCCTAAAGCTGCTAATGACACCAACAAGTCTGGCACTGAAACGGCACATGAACTGGATGATATTAACATTACGTGCTTTTAGTCTTTACTGTCTACACTATAATGGTCCATGCTGCGTCAGTTATGCATCGATCTAACTGCATTTGGCTTCACTGTCGAGATGTCTAATTCAAGAATTGCTTATCTAAAGGTCACGTTATGATGAATATTTCCCGCGGACGTCTGATGGTAATAAATTCGTTACACCAGTGCTTAGCCGTGGGTACAGGCTGTTCCCAAATGAGCAAACAAATATATTTTCCTCACTACGCTCGGGTGAAATATAAAATGTGTTTCACTCGCCGCGCTCGGGAAATACAGCAATTGCTCGTGTGGTAACAGCCTGTACCAACGGCTAAACACTGGTGTAACTAATAATATCCAACACAATTTTATTATGTAATGACTATCATGTTTAGTATTATACACTTGATTTATTGATCGATTGACTGTTGTTGCTGCCTAAGGAATACGGAATCTCACGCATTTCCGGAAGTAAACATGAACCTTCAATTGTCAAATTAGGAAATTTCACATTTTACAATTCTTTTTTTTTTTTCTGCAAAAAGTGGGTGGAATAATAGACCCCTCCACTAGCGCCCCTTCATAGGCTAAGGCCAACTATTGGCTATATATAACCACAGCCATATTTCTATGCTAAAATTATATTCCCATGAAATCGCTCGTCGTTCTTATAAATAGGTTAATACAAAAGGTATATAACATAGCATCCCGCCCCACCCCACCCCTACTAGCGACATATAGTTAATGATACGCAAAACAAGCACACGTTATTGTTATCTCTTCCATGCCACAGCTTAACACTTTCATTCCGAAGCCGACCAAAAATCTACCTCTGCAGTGGTCCCAAGAGATTTTTTAAATGTACCACCGGCATATTCATTGCTGAATATTTTGAGCCAGTCATACCAATGGTAAATTTTCAAAAATAGTCTTCTCTTGGCCTGTAAATGGATATTCAGAAAGCAAATATTTAAATCTTCCTGACCATATTTTACTATTAAACGGATAAAACAGAACTATACAATACTAACAGACACCCTGAAATATAATAACGAGAATGACCGCCAGAGGGTGATACTGATTCACGCCTTTGTACTAGGTTTTGACAACGCACTACATTCATGGATTCAGTAGAATATAGGGGCATACACAGAGGGGGTTAGCCGCCCCCACCCCACCCCACCCCACACACACACACTTCCTAACACAATCGAGATGCCCCAAAAAGAAAAGAAGGACAAAGAATAGGAAAAGAAAAGGGAGAAAAGAAGAAAAAGAGACTTGAAGAAAGCATTACATTATCCTTTCAGGGAGCCCCCCCCCCCCCAACTCCCACCCACCCACACCGCCCCCACCCAAACACCGCACCACCCTACCCACCCCACCCGCTTTTATGTTAGACCATCACCACCATCACCCAGCTAATAGAAATCATGGTTACGCCAGTGGTAGGATATCTGTCTTGCCTTCTGATGGTACTTCATTACTTACTTGGCATCTAGTGTAGGAGGTGCATCACTCTATTTTAGATGTCGCTTTAAGAGAGACTTAATGATCTAATTGATGTGATATTGGGTTGATACAAGGTTGTTGGTGCTCGTTTTCTTAGGCTAGTTCAAAGGATGTTCCCTCAAAAAGTCAGCTATAGCTTCTCGCACATTAGTAGTAGGATGCCTCGATTCTTATTCTTGCTAGGCGGCGGGGGTTGGGTGGGGGTGGGGGCGTACTTAATACCAGCCATGGCCATGATGATGTTACATCCGAACCCATAGATAGGTCATTGATGAGGAGGGGTACTGTATTTGTGACCTTCCATAACGATGCAGACTGTCTTGACAATATCGTGGAGCTATCTGTATGGGCATATGGTTATGTTCTAGGATCAGTGTCAATTCAGCATCGACTAGCCCCTTTAGTAAGCAGTAGATGTAACACCGCAGCTGACGGTGGCGAGAATAGTTCAGCGGGTTTCATCACGGGGTGCGTGCGGGCGTGTGCACGTGCGTGCGTTCATGCGTGCGTGCGCGTGTGTGTTGGTGATGGATTATAATGGGTACAACCGCAACGAAGTTGTATGGACCCACGTCAATGATTTGTTCCCGACGGAACGTGTTGGCTTCCCGGGGAATCATATGACTTCATTATCAACTACGTGACGTGTAGAATGACGTCATAATCGATTACTTCAATATTGTCGTAGCTAAGTTCGTCACGAACGCTTACTTGATGACGGACTAAGCGAATCGTATGTCTTTACCATTAATAAACATGCTGATGAATATTTTGAAACACATTTGGCTGGACCCTGTTGCTGCCATAGGCAGCAACTGCACCCGGTCAAATTAGTTTCAAAACATTTAACAGCCTACCTGTATAGTTTTCTGGAAATTGATAGTCAGGGAGTTCAGAAATAGATTCCAACATGAGTGAAGTGTGGGTGGAGCTTAGCTGGATATGGGCGGGGCATAACTAAAACGGGCTTCCTCCATTCGCGTGAACATAGGCCTATACCGAACCATTCCTGGAAAATAGGACATTGATCTATTTTCAACCGACTTTTTCACCAGACTTTTTTATCCAAAAATTTGCTACCTAGAAACTTGTTGGTCCGTGCGTAACTCGGCAGGACCAAGTATCATTTCATAGTCAAGGAACCAAATCTACTTTGAATTACCGTTCATGCGGTCCTAACGTTTCACGCGGGAGACCACGCGACATTTTTTGGCTTAATCCTTTAACACTCATACGCCCAAAAACAGCTTTTGCAGTGGTCTTGGGAAATGTCTATTTGCAGACCAAGAAAAGTCAATATTTTGAAATTTTACCACTGGAATGACTGGCTCGTGTACAAATCGATATTTTTAATGAAAAAAATTTAAATTTTCTTGAAGAAATGTATGGCTTAATATAAATTTACATCACCATGATAAATGCTTGAAATATCTCGTGTACTTCTAAATGTAACTTAACACCACTTACAATACTGTTTAGGCATAGACTTGTACGGAAACACATTACAATGTATCTCTTGACGAATGACGATTGTGGAAATTAGATAGATCTGATTATATATGGCCTATGGTTACCGTACATGACTTTGCAATTGCAATGACAAATTTACAAGTGACATATAAGTTATATATTGAGCTCGTTCATGCATGAAATAGACATAGATCGAATAGACTAACGAAAAGGATACTAATCTCATATCACAGCTCATATCAAATATTGTATTGGACTGATAGATTATGGTATATAAAAAATTACATAACATTCTTTTTCAGAATGTATTTCTTTAGTTTATCTGTATCATACATATTGACTTTTTAATATCGGGTTAATGTGGCACTGTGGTCGCCGACATTATAGTCTCATAAAGGGATAGTATGTGATGTCACATACTGCCAATTTACGACACATTCCTTGATAACGCGGCTTACTGCGGGGCCGATACCGGGTCGTTACTGAAAGTATCGGTCCCGCATCGGCCCAGTAACCTGCGTTATCTAAGTTCTTTATGATGTAAAATAATACCTCGGGACCCGTATTCACGAAGGGGGCTTACGTCCTATAAGAGGGGTAACTAGACTTGCGCCTATCAAGTGACATAAATGTGGCATTCTGATTGGTCTGTTTCAACTTTTGGCCAGGGCGTAAGCTAAGCCTTCTTAGTGAATACCTGCCCTGACGCATCGTCCTATTGCACGATCCTCGCCCTCCCACTACGTTCCCGTATCGAGTGCAGTGCTTGCACGCCTTTGATGCGTGTGCTAAGTTCACGAATCTTCATACATATTAATGATCTGGGGTCAGTCAACTTGCGCTAATGAGATTGCTCAATAAGAAATCAGGAAGTAGACAAATTTACACATGTGCGTAAACCAAACTAGAGGTTTTTTGTTACCGAAAACCAATCTACACATTTTATGTTCCTCAGATAACTTGTTTAGAGCAAAACTATCGCAAACTTTTGCAAATGTCTCTTTCCAGATCAACAGCGTCGCAATCGCCGTTGTTTTTGTGATTGTAAATTAGGTCACCAGACGAACTCTCGCCTATCGCGTGAAGTAGGCAGAAATCTGATTGGCTACCTCCAACCCACTAGCGTAATGTTACTTCGCGTAGCGAGAAATCACAGGTCTGCAAGTACGGCCTCGAACCATGTCAAAATAACTATCTCTATGCCTCTAACAGTGTAGCTGTGTGATTGGGCGTATGTTAGTACGATGGCCCTGGCGTTGAATATGTTAAAAAACTTATTTGACTGGAAACCGTTGCTGCATATCTTTCAGAAAAATTTGTTTCAAAAATGAAAATATTAAGTTACCAATAATAGACTGAAGTAAAATCATCCTAGACATGGCGTGAATGGGACCTGGAATCATGCAGGGACTCGATAGACGGCAACTAAACCAATAACGTCTCGTTTTATTTTCAGTCTATTACGCCAGTACAGATAAATTCACCAGTTTTTGCCCATTAACATCTAGCAATTAAAGTCTGAATAACATTCTTTGACAGCATGAAGAAACTAAAATGCTATGCATATTTTGTATGTGGCATACTGTATCATATTGAAATCTTATATTGATGATCCACTTGTTGCAAATGTGTCAGAGCAACAGAAAATACTGCGACAGCGCATATATTAGGCTAAAGCAGTCGAATTGACAAATCGCGCACGTCAGCAACTCTGTCGTTGAAAAACACCTCCCTATATCGGTGCTGTGGGCTCTCAAAAGCCCAAGAAACAAATAGCGTTTTTAAACAGCATCCGAAATAATTCTATCATATGTAGCATTATATCGTATAAGAGATAATATTGACAAATTTACTGAAAACTGTCAGAGTGGTTTTAAGAGATGGCGTAGCGGCACTGACATAACATGGGCACAACTGAATGCTGCTGACATCACTAATAGCGTACTATCAAAGCATTGGGACGTCTAGAAGATGGGGATCGGCATGTTACGTGCATTTAATAATTGATACCACCAAAAGACCAGCGACCCTTGTATTTCTTCGTCAAGCTGGCTATGATGATGACGAACAACGCTTGATGAGACTTATGGGCAAACACAAAATTAAAAGCTCGCGTTGAATCAAGGTTTTCTGCACAGTTTGAAACATAATTGGCTTTTCCAGTTTTAGCTATGCCCCGCCCATCACTAGCTAAGCTTCGCGCACAACTCGCTTGTGTTGGGATCGATCGATCACTGAACTCATTGACTATCAATTTCCAGAAAACTATACAGGTAAGCTGTTGAATATTTGTAACGACAGCGCCCAGTCAAATTAGTTTCAAAATATTCAATAGCATGTTTATTAAAAAGTCAAGATATACGATTCGTACAACCAATTATGCGTTCGTGACGTACCTATCTACGTCATTCATGACGCCATTGATTATTATTACGTCATCATACACGTCGTGTAGTTTATTATGACGTCATATGATGGATGGATAAACTTGAAAGGTCCATTAGGATCACTACAAGGTGATGGTGTATGATCACCATAAGTCTTGACTTGCTAACTCGCCACAGCACTATCATCTGTTCGTGAACACTCCACAAGTCAGAACATTCCAATCTCAATGATAGGTAATTCACCTTTCCAGAGTACCCACCCATCATATGACGTCATAATCAACTACGTGATGTGTAGAATGACATCATAATGAATGATGTCATGAATGACGTCGATAAGTACATGACGAACGCATATTTGAAGATGGGCTATGCGTTATTGTACAAATTGTATGTCTTTACTATTTAATAAATATTCTGTTGAATATTTTGAAACTAATTTGACTGTTGAATATTTTGAAACTAATTTGACTGGGCGCAGTCAAACCCAGTCAAATTAGTTACAAAATATTCAACAGCTTCCCTGTATAGTTCACTCATGTATACCTATCCGACACCACAGAAATTAATGATCACGGTAACCCCCCCCCCACCCCCCCCCCCCAACAACTCCACAAGTCAGAACATTCCAATCTCAATGATAGGTAATTCACCTTTCCAGAGTACCCACCCATCAAATGACGTCATAATCAACTACGTGATGTGTAGAATGACATCATAATGAATGATGTCATGAATGACGTCGATAAGTACATGACGAACGCATATTTGAAGATGGGCTATGCGTTATTGTACAAATTGTATGTCTTTACTATTTAATAAATATTCTGTTGAATATTTTGAAACTAATTTGACTGTTGAATATTTTGAAACTAATTTGACTGGGCGCAGTCAAACCCAGTCAAATTAGTTACAAAATATTCAACAGCTTCCCTGTATAGTTCACTCATGTATACCTATCCGACACCACAGAAATTAATGATAACGGTACCCCCCCCCCCCCCCCAACAACTCCACAAGTCAGAACATTCCAATCTCAATGATAGGTAATTCACCTTTCCAGAGTACCCACCCATCATATGACGTCATAATCAACTACGTGATGTGTAGAATGACATCATAATGAATGATGTCGTGAATGACGTCGATAAGTACATGACGAACGCATATTTGAAGATGGGCTATGCGTTATTGTACAAATTGTATGTCTTTACTATTTAATAAATATTCTGTTGAATATTTTGAAACTAATTTGACTGTTGAATATTTTGAAACTAATTTGACTGGGCGCAGTCAAACCCAGTCAAATTAGTTACAAAATATTCAACAGCTTCCCTGTATAGTTCACTCATGTATACCTATCCGACACCACAGAAATTAATGATAACGGTACCCCCCCCCCCCCCTCCCCCCGCACGCGTACATGCACGCACCCACACGTACACACGAACGTACATATCTACGTACATATCTATATGCATAGGATATTCTTACAAAAAGGCGACAATATGTGATCCTGGTAGATATAATGGTCCATGATTTCAATGATACAATAAATAAAGAGCGAGCTTCCTGTTATTGCTTAGTTCCTGAATGTAAACTGTCTGTATGGATACAATTATTATCATGGCACGCGGTTCACGCCTTAGATACAGTACAGTTAGGAAATAAGTTAACATGTTTCCAAAACGAAATAAATCGTACTGTTGAATATTTTGAACATAATTGGATCAGAAGACATTGCTGCCCTATATACAGCAATGTCTTCCAATCCAATTATGTTAAAGATATTCAACAGAACATTTCTAACATCGTGTTCAAAATTGTACGAACTAACATGTCTACGTTTTGGAACTATTTTAACTTATTTATGAGCTGTACTGTAGAATGAATATCATCCCATTCTCCAGGGGATACATGAGTTTCTCCACTTCAAGAAAACGTCTGAATTTTAAGTTACGAAGAAGCCATTTCGTGTCCGATTAGTGAAAAAAAAGAGTACATTTATTTCCTTTTTCAGTTGTTATCTCACCTGGACTGAAAGGTCAAGTAAGTTTATGAAATGGGTCCATCTGTCCGTCTGTCGGCCATCGATCGTACGTCAACTTTGCATTTAAACGACGCCTTCTTAAGAACTACAGGGCCGATTTCAATAATATTTGGCAGGGAGCATCCTTAGGGCATCAAGATCCAAGTTTGTTCAAACGAAGCCGATCGACCGATTTGGTTATTTTTAATACTCAGCAACAGCCCCCGTTAAATTAGTTTCAAAATAATCAACAGCTTACCTGCATAGTTTTATGGAAATTGACACAGTTATCGATCGATCCAAACACGGGAGAAGCGTGGGCGGAGCTTAGTTAGAAATGGGAGGGGCATAGCTAAAACGTGATTCATTCATTACGTCACTAGCTAGCAAACGTCACAATCATCAATCAAAAATGGCATACCGCCATCACGAAACCCGAAAAGTTCGGCACGTGGGTATACATACGAATTATATGGCTGGTGAATTTACAATCTAATAAACATTGTGTTGAATATTATGAAGTTAATTTGACTCGTACCTGTAAATTTATCTTGAAATTGCTTTTCTGGGAATTCAGGGTTCAAAGTATAGGCCATATAGATCGATTCCAACACGCGTACAAAGTGGGCGTGGTATAGCTAGAAATGGGCGTGGTATAGCTAGAAATGGGCGTGGTATAGCTAGAAATGGGTCACTCCATTCTGGACTAGGTAGGGCCAACTAGGGATATATAGACTTCCTTGGCTTAATGAATGAAAACACATTGTTTTCACAGTATTATGCCTATAAGCATATCATGCCCCCATCATTCCTTCAATTTTTACCTTAGATTTTTTAGCAGTCAATTATTATTTACATAATATC
This sequence comes from Chaetoderma sp. LZ-2023a, assembly GCA_034401795.1. Classification (NCBI taxonomy): domain Eukaryota; kingdom Metazoa; phylum Mollusca; class Caudofoveata; order Chaetodermatida; family Chaetodermatidae; genus Chaetoderma; species Chaetoderma sp. LZ-2023a. The sequence continues at coordinate 131,355,619 of CM067372.1, forward strand.
TGTAGTACGTTACTACACTATAGGCCTAAATCCATGTATAGTTCCTCCACGCATATGTCCGTTGTGAACAGGGTGTTTTTACCCGTATCACTCGACGCAAGAGTTAATGCGAGCATGCCAGGGGCATTGTTGTTGTTGTTGTTGTTGTTGTTGTTGTTGTTGTTGTTGTTGTTGTTGTTGTTGTTGTTGTTCCGAAGACATTTCAATAGGTCTGGTTCTACTGGAGGGATCTTCTCCAAACTTGTCTTAAAGCTTGCCGGTAGAGATTTTGACAAGAAAATGAAAATATTTGCTTATTGAATGTCCATTTGCAGACCAAGATGCGTTTTTTGAAAACTTACCACTGAAATGACAGGCTCGGTTATCGAGCCAGTCATTCAAGCGGTAAAAATTTCAAAACTCGTTTCTCTTGGTCTGCAAATGGGCATTCCTCAAGACCGCTGTACATTCCGGTTTTGGCCATCTTCGTCATGATAATCTTAATAGGTGCAATACAAGTTATCATAAGTTGTCATAAATACAATAGTGTAGACATACAGTAATCAACATTTTTTGGAATTTTTGCAGATAAAGTATATCATATTGTATATATACAATACATTCAATCATGAAATCTCATCATAGTAGAACTAGATTATGAGAAACAGGTGAAAGAAATTGATCGAAAAAAATTTAAATATCGATTATTAATTAGGTCATATTATTTATGTAGGCCAAATATGACTGCAACGCATGTATGGCGATGTAACGTTATTTTGTTTAATCTTTTGAAAAGAATTTCCCTGAAAAACACAACTGCCTTAGGCATCGACGTCTTCCAATCAAATTATTTTCAAAATGTTGAACAGCTTTACTGCATTGGTGGCCATTTATATAAATGATTAGGCCTTGCCTTAGATTTCAGATATGAATGGGGTTGTACCTGTCACCTGTGTAGCCTTATAAACAAAACAAATATGCCTACATAATTTGATGTAAAGACGCAGTCCTATACGAATATATATATATATAATATATATATATATATATATATATATATATATATATATATATATATATATATATATATATATATATATATATATATATATATATATATATATATATATATATATATATATATATATATATATATATATATGCTAAAATCCACACGGCTATAATCATTATCTTATTACAAATAATTAAGATTATTTCGTAGATAATTATTCGTAGGCCCGTGTAGTCCCACAATCGTTCATGAAGTGTGCCAAATTGGTGTAAAGTACGAACTAAATTTAGATTCTGTTGATTCGTATGACGTCACTAGCATAGACCATTAAACAGACATAGGCAAGGTAAATATGGTAAATACACAGGTAACTGAGGTAAGCGGTTGAACATTGTTTTTATAAACATATTTTATTGTAACATATATGTACAATGGGATTGGGCACACGTTCTGTCAAGATTCTTATGTTATACCTTGTTTCTCCTCTCCCTACATAAACACACGTGTCATGCG